>OMKZ01016399.1:0-22480 GCA_900302535.1 Neoniphon sammara
TTCCCCCACTGCTGGATGAGTAAATTTTCCTCCAATTTCTTATCAGTGAGTGTCACAAGCTTTAGGACTGTGTCAAAAAGGTGCTGCTGACGAATTGTAATTGTCTATTTTCCTCCCCAAATTTGTATGGCTGCAGGCCTTCAAAAATTGATAATCGCTCAAATTCCACTGACTGTTGAGCACTGGATACCTTATTTTTTGCTTACTGTAGTGCAGTGAATCTCAAGCCTGGTCCTTAAAGGGTAATTCCGGTATTTTTGAACCTGGGCCCTATTTTCCCCTGTATTTGGGTCTAAATGATGTACATATAAAAACCAGGGTTAAAGTTCACCCAAAATACAAAAAGATATTTTTCCACTTAGTCCTAGTGCAGTCTATCCATCCAAATAGTCTCCGTGTGATTTGGCGGGGTTACCAGTCTGCTGTGGTCTTCCTTTTCTCCTGGCACCCAATACAATGGGCCTGGAAGGCTGTTTTTTTTTGGAGCTCAAACTGTCAAAAATTTACATGTGGAAGATCTCAATAGCTTTCTCCACAAACAATGACACAGATACCCCACAGAATACACAGCCCTTCAAGTTAAGAGTTAAGTTCCTGCAGACTGTATCAGTCTGCCTGAATTCATACTCTTTGGGGCATTTTGTTGAAAATTGTGCATGACACCTCATAACGGGGTTTATTATGTATTGTAAGGTGTGGACATAATGTATTATAAGTTTAGTGTTCATAATGCTTTAAAAGGGCTACAGCAGGGGTCTTCAACTACATTTGTCTAAGGGCCAGAACTTTTCAAAGCAGATGCTGTGGGGGCCGGACTTTCAAAAAAAAAAAAAAGCCTCTTACAAAATGAATGTTATTTTTATTAGCCTCTAGAACAGGGGTACTCAAATACAAATCTCCAAGTGCCACAAATATTTTTTTTTTTCAATGAGCCAAAGGCAAACCGCTCCAAAAACGAAAGTGAAACTTAAAATCGTGCTCGCAGCGCCACCAAGTAACAGGCGGTCTGTGCACCGTTGTCATGGAGACAAGCCCCGCTATACGGTGTTGACCCGCACGTACCTAAAGAATTACAGTTCGGGGGCCACAAATAGGAGGTCGGCGGGCCGGATGCGGCCCGCGGGCCGCCTAATGAATACCGCTGGGCTACAGTGTATTGTAGAAGATCCTTGTCTTGAACCTTGTCTTGAACAGCAAATTATAGTTACCAACCTTAGAAAGTTGTAAAGACACTTGGAGAGCTCTCCTAATGTATCATAACAGATTTTGAATTATATATCTCTAAAGTGGAATATTTTCTTAAACATCGCTGCAATGTAAAACATGGGAGCATTAAGTGTCATGTTCTCGAGAGCATGCAGATAACTGTATGAAATGTCAAAATGGAAGTAGACAAAATGGAAATAGACAAGTGGAAGATTATGTACATGTCAGTTGTGTAAAAATCAGAAAATTAGCATGGTTTTGGTCTAGTAAGCCACTTCCTACTGAGAGGTAAATTCATCGCAACCAAAGTTTGCATAATGAATTTAGGGAGGCTAGTGTAGTATAAACTTAGTTAATGTTGGCCACAGTGCCAGTACATTTGGTATTACTAAGCTAATGCAGCAAGGGACAAAAGCAACAAGTGTGCTAATGTAAATTCCTGGAATTCAAAAAGTCAAAAATGATGTTTCACTGTATGTCAGCTGCAGTGCGCTGTTCCTGTCGTGTCTGTGGTCCAATCAGTGGTGAGACAGGACCCCAAAGAACTTGACATGTTCCCATTAGCTTACTGTCCCATCCAGGCACAGTAGTTCCACAACATCAAAAACTAGCCCAACAAATAGCAGCATCAAAACCAGCAGACTCAGCACCTGCTGCATTCATAATCTGGAGCCCAGCAGCTTTATGTGTAGTTCTAGTAACTTATGAGTAACATCATGATTTGAAGTTATAGTACGTGTTCAAATAAACATTAGTTTAATTGCACTCAGTTTGTCTGAGTTGCTATGGCTTTGCACTTTGACGATGCAACTTGTTATAAAATATTTGTTGTCATTAACATATTATTACACTTTAGATAAGTATAATTCATAATCCTTTATGATATCTCAGAAAAGTTGTCCAAGTGTTTTTATGACTTGCCAAATGTGGTAGCTGTAATGTGCTATGCAAGTTTCTTCTTTCATAAACTGTAATGACTTTGATATTTATGTTATACAGCATTATGAATCCTGAATATATACATTATGTCTACAGTTTTTTGGTTTTGGAAATATGATACAGGTTCATGTTTACTGTTCAACCTGCTACTGTATATGTAAGGTTCATTACCAGACAACCATGTCCATAGTTAGAAAACAATGCTTCAGGGCCAGATTTTGACTATAAAAAGGACCTGGCAGCGAGAGCGAAAACAAGGATGGAAGTCTACTCTCCACCTGTCACTCAGTCTGAGCATGCCCACAGTGGACGGTCAGGCAACCACAGATGGCCACTGAGGACACTGACCGCCGCTGGGCATGATGGAATGTGTCTGGAGGAGAGGTCAGAGGGGAACAGTTGGAGGTTTGACACCCCACTGCCACCACCTGTTGTTGCTCACTTGCTTAGCCGTGGCACCTTGCCCAACCGGACACAGAAATCTCTGACAGGACTTTGAAAATCTGTTTACTGGTACCGAAAATATTTTATTATTCATGTTGTCTCCAAGACCTTGACAAGAAAATATCTGTTAAAAGAGGGCTAAAGAAGAAACAGAACTTTTCCCTATCCAAGACAGGCAAAGTCATTTGGTTATTGTAAGGTGACGGCGATAAGGGTGACTTTGCTCCGTCAAGGGCGATGGCAGCTAATCAAATGTTTGAAGCACCTGTTTGATTAAGGAATTGCAAAGTTCAAGATGGGCGGGGGAAAGACAGCTGTTTTAATTGCATCAAAGACTTGATGACACTGCTGCATACTAATGCCCAACATACTGTCCATTATGCCTACTCCTGCAAACAGCACCCCATTCCTCCCTTGACTGTCAAGTCTCTGGACCCAGGCATAATTTTATCCTCAGATCATGTTACCCTATCAGCAAAAATCACAGTTCAGTCACTGCTACAAGTTTCAGCTAACAGCGTCGGGGTTTTCCCTGGTCAGGTCAGAAGGTTAAATATCTGGAGAGCCGATTAGTCTTCACTCATAGCCAGTTGAATACCGGCATGGAAGGCTAATTGTTATTAGTAATACCATAGGAATTATTTTCCTTGTTCCTTGTGACATGTCAAGTCTGTCAGGAGGCCTGCCATGAAAGTTGATAGATTTTTAATAAAACTACACATGGCAGTGTGAAACATCAATAACGGTAACATTGGATTTCTGATCATCCACGATGGCCAGATGCAACATTGAAGGAAATGAGTAAAGACATTTACTTTAGCTCACTTTTTGTTGAGTCATAGTGTACTGGTATTATGCATCTAAGATATTAATATCCAAGGGAAGTGTGATTTAGAAATTGATAAAGGAGTCTTGCCCTTAGTGTACTGCATCAGCTCTATATTGGTTTTTGTGGGAATGGAGCAACGTGAATATTAATACTTGAAGGACATTGAATAAAATGAAGAAAATACCTTTTCATGATGGCAAAACTACAGCGTTCTTCATCTTTGTCAGCTTTTTTCCAGTCAGTCAAATGCAATGGTGTATTTCTCACTTTGTGTTCCAAAAAAAAGGGTAGAAAAAAAGAGTGGTGGTAAGGTGAGGATTCCAGAAGTCAAGGTGCTCTTGTGCAAGCAGGACAAGAGAAATTTAAGTCAGTCTTCACTCTTATCTGGCATAGACATTTTTCTGGGGGAAAAAACACTCACTCTACGTTTGTTAGCTAATGCGCTTGATAGGCGATAGGCAATGCCACAGGTGCGAAAAGGCGCAACTGTTGTATAGGTCTTCAGTTACACAAATAACACATCACATTAATCATAGTAAAGTTTGCCATCATCACCATCTCCTCTCTTTCTGTCCCTAGGCTAACCCTCCATCATATGACCGATTGGAGGATCTGGCTTCGTTGCTCTACTTGAATGAGTCCAGCGTTATTCACTCACTGAGGCAGCGCTATGGAGGCAACCTGATCCATACCTATGCTGGAGCCAACATGGTCGTCGTCAACCCCCTGAGCACACCATCCATGTACTCTGAGAAGGTGAGGGGACACACACACTTGGAAACTCACACAAGGGTTGGATTGATATACGGGGCAGGTATTTGCATGTTCTTAAAGATCAGATGTGGCACACCTGATTATATATTTATAATACTACGCTGATTGTTTGTGGGAAGCACTCAACCTGAATTGAGTCTGATGAGTCATTTTGATCAGATTCCAGACAGGTACTGTATGCAAGAATAGGTTTTATCATTTCCTTGGGTTTCAATTGCAAGTCCAGTGTCCCATGATCTAAATGCTGTTTCAGAGGCTTTTTTTCTCTCTGACATGAGTAAGATTCTTGCTGAGTCACCGAATACTGTAATTGTTTTGTTTTTTGTTTTTGTTTTTTGTTTTTTTGGGCATGAAATTGGTCAAATTTAAAAATTAGTATCTATTCATAGCTTTAATACAAAAATACTGGAATTGATACAGTATGTATTGGCATTCTGAAACCTGTGTTTTGGGGGATGTTGTCCCAGTGGTTGGTAATGCATCTGTATGCACCCAATGCATCTGTAACACACAACCACCCTGACAATACACACACACACACACACACACACGCGCGTGCGCATTTAAACATATACAAACTATTAAAAAAAATGTAATAATACTGAAACGCTTAGGTAAACCTTGTCTGAGAGTTTAGAGCCAAGTAGATATTTAACACTTACTCTGAGACACTAAAACCAACTCAGTCAACTCAAATCATTCAACTACTAAATGACATGTATCAAATACACACACACACACGCATACACACACCATGCTCAGTCCCTCCCTACACAGGACAGCCAGAGAGGATTTCTTTCTTTAGTGGTCTGTCTCCCATTTAGTGGTAAGAGACTTATTAATTAAATGAGAAAAGATGAGTGAGAGGATAGCCAGGGCTTCTCCCTACAATGAAATCCAATTAGCCTAATGAGATTTGGAGGTTACAGTTCCCAGAGGCCAGTGGCTGCTAACATCTACTCAGCTCCCATTGTACTCAATGAAATGACTCTTTATTAGACCTGGGAAGGCATGCACGTGCGCGTGCGCGTCTCACACACACACACACACACACACACAGACAATCTAACATAGCCCATTTAGTAACATGGTGAAACTACATTAAAGAGCAAGACAAGGGTATCGGCGGATCCTGGAAAAGTCTTAATGTTATTAATTTATATTATGTCAGCTTAAGGACTTAAAATATTTCGAATAGATTTAGATAAAGAATGTGAAGTCTTGAATTCAGTTGTGGAAGTCCCAGTCACACAGACGGGTATTTTGATAGTTGTTCTCATTTTTGTTCTCCTCTTTGTTTTGTTTTTTTTTTTGCTTTGCTTTTTTTAAAGTTAGTGCTGAGTGCTCATTGCTGCGGTGTTTTTGCAGTGCACTTCCCACAGAGATCACTTGTCAAACAGTGGGTATGCAGCGAGTGCATACAAGCTTTACACCAGTGAAACAAATGCAAGCTGCAAATATTTTATGATATTATGAAAGACCAAATGCTCTGACATCAGAATGTACTCAGGAATGCAAGAACTGCATACTTATGAAATATTGTTTCCAAAATTTATCATAACTCAAAGTTTCTTCTCCAATTGATTATTCATTAACCCCCGCCTAGACATTCTGCTGAAACCTCCCTGGAGAAGTGTGTGTTTTTCACTGACAAGGTAGAAAACATTTGACTCCAGATCTGCCCACTTAACTTGAGCTTAGTTATTCTAGTTTTAAACATTATGTAAATTATGTTAACCTAAATTTCCCTCGGGATGAATAAAATATCTCTTTATCAGGTTTTGGAAAAAGTCGTTTTTGCTCAGCTGTTATCTTTTTTTTAATCCCCAGCAATATTTGAATACATGGCCTTTAATAGCAGATGCAAGAGACTGTGTGATTTTAGTTCTTTTCAACCTCAGCGCAGTGTTTGACACTGTTGATTGTGCCATGTTAACTGGTCGACTCGCCTTAAGCAATGGGTGGGTATGTGAGTGCATATGAGTATTCACTTTGGTTGTATATATATAATAGAACCTTTTCTGTTGCTATAGGCAATTCCTCATATTATTCAGCTGACATCACCTGTGGGGTCCCTCAGGGATCACTTCTAGTCCCCATCATTTTTTTCCTTCCTTATGCTCCTGGTAGCATCATATGTAGATTTGATTCCTTCCATTGTTAAGCAGACCCAATACCAGTATTAATTTTGGCAGCTGCTTTAGATTTAATCTTAGTCATAATTTTTATCCTTCATAATTTTAGTCTAGTTTTGTTTCACAAAAAATCATCACATTTTAGTCAACTATTTAGTCAACTTTTAGTCACATTTGATTGTCCATCTTATAGCCACAAAAGGCATTTCATTAGGCTAACACTTAGAATGGCTGGCTGTGTTAATAGAGCTCTGCGTTAGGGTCTGGACTAAAATGTCCAATGTTTTAGTCCCACTTTGTCTTGTCAACAAAAACATACATTTTGTCATAGTTTTTATTGTCAAGGATCTATTTTTAGCTCGTCATAGTCTCATCTCCTGTCCCAGCTCCTGTTACAAAACCAAGTGAGCCGAACTTCACTCATGCTCTCAAGAAATGCCTCGCTGAAATGACAGCAGATCTGAAATAGTCCTATTTGCCAGTCCAAGCTCAAATACTTAAAAAAAAATCTTGGTTGTCTGTCTTTAATCACAAAGCCAGCAGCTAGAACTGAGCTATAGGAGTGATCTTTGTTGGTGACCTGACTTTTGTGGAACATATAATAAGAGTAGTACAGCCTTGCTTTCTATAGTTGCAAAATATATATAATTTTAAGTCATTTTTATCCTTCTCAAATCTAGAGAAGGTCATCTATGCTTTTATACCATCAAGTTTAGACTGGACTGAGGAACTTTCTGCTTGAGGAACTTGTGCCTCTGTAATTGCTTTGGCCCTGCTCACTTTTAATGTATTAACAGTAATTATGCTTAATGCTAATTACATCAATGTTATCTTTTAATATACATTTTTGTATTACTTAAACTTCTTATTTTAAGTTATCATGTATGCTACATTTCTTGTATTTGTCTTCTTGCAGAGCACTTTGTAAAGTCTGTGTATAGATAAGTGCTATATAAAGCTTGTTAACATTATTACAGTGAAGACAGTTTAATAAATCATTCAAGTCTTAAGTCTTAAATTTTTTTTTGGTTTCTCAGTGGATTGTTTTCACACAAAAAATGGCATTAAAAAGGACTTAAAATGCCCTAAATTTACCTGATGCTTGCACACACCCTCTAAAGATTACTGTTTATTCATGAATATTCAATCATAACTATTAGAAATATCAGATTGGCACCACTGCACTATTTAGAATGTAACTAGAGTGTACACTGTATAGATCTCTTATGTTTTCCTTCTGTTTGTTACATGAACTGTACACCATACATTTTTTTTTTTATTTCACTCCCTGTTGTGTCTCTGTGTTTCTTGTCCCTCTCTTCCTCACCCCTCAGGTGATGCACATGTTCAAAGGCTGCCGACGTGAGGACTCAGCGCCTCATATTTACGCTGTAGCCCAGTCAGCCTACCGCAACCTGCTCACTACTCGGCAGGACCAGTCCATCGTGCTGCTGGGCAAGTCTGGGAGCGGCAAAACCACCAACTGCCAGCACCTGGTCCAGTACCTGGTCTCTATCGCTGGCAGCACTGGCAAGATTTTCTCTGGTGAGCCTGTAGACAGGATTGGAGCAGAGTTACAGTAATGATAAGAACAGTCATTGTGACCTTTTAGTCTTAGTAAATTCTGGTGCGACTGTTGCTTTCTTGCATATATGTCTACTTACGATATGATTCGATAGAACTTTATCTTCAGACTTCTCTGAAAAAATCTGAAGATAAAGAATACACGGGGAGCTTATATATAGTGACTTAATAGTGGCCAAAATATGAACACTATATAATTTATAACCAAGCACAGTTCAAGTACAGACAGTTACACATATATAATCAGAAACATTTTACTGCACAAGCCACAGTTATTGTTGTTACTGCACAGGGGTCTCTAACTGGGCTTGGCTTGCTGGTCTACTCTCTTGGATTTGCAACACAATCACCTGGGGAATCCTTTAGCCTGTTGTGTTTGAACTGCGGGACCTGAATTGCCTGTTTGAAAGCTCAGCTAAAGGATTGCTCCAACATTTTGGGCACAGTACCCTTTTTCTTAGCCAGAGTGAGACAAGATGTTCGATACCATTTTCACCTCTGTACGTCCACTGGTTTGGTTCCTGTGGTTAGCATTTCGTATTAGCTTAGCATAAAGATTTGAAGGGTACAGGAGTCATTAGCCTAGCTCCATCAAAGTGAAAAAATAAACCTCACAGCAACTCCAGAACTGTCTTATTTACACAATGTGTCATTTGTATTACATGGTAATGAAATGCACGTCTTGGAATTACAAAAAAAACCAAAAACGAGTTAGATCGTAGGATCGTAGTTATAGTTTCTACTATCTATGGTTCCTAAAATCTAGCTTCTCCCAAAATGGCGACGAAAAAAATCCAAGACATGTATTTCAAATGCACGATACGCTGTGTAAATAAGACAGCTTCGGAGTTGCTGTAAGGTTCATTTTTTCACTTTGACTGAATTAGGCTAGTTAGGCTCCTGTAGACTTCAAGTCTTTACGCTAAGCTAACACGAAATGCTACACATAGGAACCGAATCAGTGGACATACACAGGTGAAAATGGTATCGAACATTTTGTCTCAGTCTGGGTTAGTCAGAAGAGGGGTATTTTGCCCAAAACATTGGGGTATTCCTTTACGCACGTGCAAAGAGTCAGAGGAGAAACTGTCACCTAGTCTTAACACGCTGTTCCGGTAAGCTGCCCGGAAAAATTGCTCCAGTGGTTGGTCTACAGTCTGGAAGCATATTTGCAGTTTCCTGGACAGTCTGGTTTTATGCCATATTACAGACACGCTGCACCAGGCTGTAATACAGTACTGCATGACAGATGTAGAAAACAAGATTGGAATCGACTACTACTCCCAAAAACCTTAACCTATGAAGAAAATAGATTTTATTTGCAGGAAGATATAGCAGCATGTCTATGTATGTATTCCAAGACAGAGTGGCATGTGATGTGACTTGCTTGATTTCCTCATTATGGATTGCCGGTGACACATAATGAGAGTGTTCTGGTCACACCACTTGACTGAACTATCTACACTATGTTGGTATAGTCTTGGGTCATGAGTGTTAGTAATATGTACAAGTGCTGAAATTGTTTACCATGTTTATGCTACTACTGTGCTACAGCAACAGCCCAGATTCCCTATGGGGAATAATTATAATCCTTACTCAGATACTGCTTTTCAAAACAGTCATAGTCCAAAAAAAAAAAAAAAAAAAAAAAAGAAACAAAAAGCAAAATAAATAGATAACAAAAAATGATAGCAAGGTTAAAAAAAAGTAAAAGTAAACCATCAAGTCTATAAAAATGAGTTGTAATATAATTTAAATAATGGTACATATTTGGTTGCCTGAGCTCCTCAAACTGGTTGATCTGAAGTCTAGGACCCCAGAAGATAAAGAAACAATCTATATTTAATCCATGATCTGTTTTGTCTATAAACAGATTATTATGTCTGTTGTGTTGGGATCAAGCACTAGTGCCAATCAGGTACGGATTCCTTTTTTTTGTCCAGGAAGTCATTGGTATTTTGGTTCTAACCAAAGGTACTCCTGTTGGTTTTTAACTCTCTAGTTCCTGCTGATTTGCTTCATGCTAAATCCTCAGGCATTATTTCCCAGTGTGATGTTTTCTAGCAGAAATACAGGGATGACGCAGCAGTTGATTATATCTGTTTAAATCAAGGGATCCTGTGGCTGGCCGAGTAGTGTGGGTGCATGGGCCAGAAATTAAGCTCAGTGTCATGCATACATGGGAGTGTGAGTGCGTGCTTATGTAAGACCATTGGGAAAATGGGTAGGCTACATTAGCTAAAAGTTACCATTCTTAGCCTAGGTCTACATATACAATAGATCAGTGGTTCTCAAACTGGGGGTCGTGAGATGATTCTGGGGGGGTCACAAGATATTTATGACATAAGAAAACACATTTTTACTACACAAAAATATTATGAGGATTATTTTTCCACATCTTTTCTCCATTTTTGATTGTTTTCCTGTGAAATACTGAGTAATTTTAAAATTTGATGCCTAGTTTTGTTACGTAAATAAACAACCTATAAATGGAGCTGTTCTCCAGTTGGACTGATCACCACTCTGCATACACAGCCTGTGACTTAGTTTTAAGGGGTCACAAGCGAAAAAGTTTGAGAACCACTGCAATATATAAACCTCTATCTCCTTGCACTTTTTGTTGAGAAAGTCTGTGGTGGAGTAGGCATGGCCAAATGATACCCTAATCCCAAATAATTATTCTAAATCCAGTCTGTTGTTTTAGAGCAAAATGCTTTTTTACTGTTCAGTATTTAAACATACCATTCATTATACCATCAAATGTTACTTTTTGTAAGAAAAGATGTAAGCAAAGTTTGTTTGTTTTTTTTCTAACAATAATAATTTATTGTAAATTATGCAGTAATACCAGCAATCATTTTGTAAGGGTGAAAGTCACATTTTCAAATGTATGGCTGTCTCAAGCAAGACTTAAATTGTCCATCTGTTATCCTGTACTGACCTGAATATCAGACACAAGTTGTTGTGTGTGAAACCTAATTGTGGTTAGCAAATACTTTGATACCCTTTTGAGATGAGGCTGGGTTGACAAAAACATTAAATAATGCCATTGAGGTCAGTAAAATCTTAGATACCCAACTGTTATCATCTATAATCTAGAGTGTGTAACAACCAGAAGGAACTTGTCCAAGGACCTCAGACCACGGTACTTGGACACATATTGGCTTAAATGGTTTGTGATATAACTTGATCCAGACCTTGGTCCAATAAGCTGTGCAATTTGCCAACTAAAATTACATGCAGTCTGTTCTGCATATACATACATATGCCCGTCTTTTAGCATAGACTTTAAGGGCTGGTAATAGAAGAGAGACTTATGCCTGGTTCATACATTACTGTGGAATAATGAATGCTGCCTTCATGTCATATTTCCTGTAAATAACTGTTCCCATCAGTATACTAGTGGTAATTAAATGTAAAATCTGGGATTTTTTGGTAGGCTCTTACATCTCCCACTTACAGCAAGTTGTGCAAGTGTCTCAACAGAGCTGGCAAGCACACTAGCGATACAGTGTCAGTAAGTTCAAGGTAATAAAAATCGCAGTGCAGTTATGTAAACACACCTCTGTCCAGGATTTGTTTGCTGAAGAGGAACTGGAACCACTGGCCAATTTTATATTTTTCTTCTTGGGGTATTTTGAGAGCTGAATTTTCCTGCTGAGCCACTAAAGTACTGGGGTTTTCATATGCACCGTCATCATGAGAGTGCAAGAAGCGTGAACGGCAGCATAGACAGATGGCACATCTGCATTCATGTGAAGCTTGTGCACATCAAGCCACATAGTAAGTATGCACCAGGCGTTAGTTTGTGTGTGTGCCAGTCAGTGCGTTATCCTTGTGTGAACTGTCAGAACAGGAGAATGGGGTTGCATTTGACAGTGAGGGATTTTTTTAAGCAGCGTTTAAAACGGAGAAAAATATTTTGGGCCTTCATCTTCATCTGGCCTTCATTTTTCAAAACAGAATAGAAAGCCTCAGCAGTGAGTTGGAGATGGAATGGGTTTTGATTGCCAGGTGAAATCTTCTGGAATAGACTTTGGGGATAGTTTGATGGGGGTGTTAAAAGTTTGAAAAAAACTTGAAGGTGCTTGGCACACTTGCACAAATGTGGGTGGAAGTTTGGGCTGATAAATGCTGGGGTGTGTGTGCTTGCGTGGTTATGCTTGTGTGTGATGGATGAGGGGAGCCCTCTAATGAAGCCCTGCGGGGGGAAAGGGATAATTAGCCGAGCTTATTGAAGTGTCCCAGCTCCCTGACTTAGCCATAATAGGCTAACCCGCGCTTTAGCATTCAACATTTAGCGAGTGGACCATGAAACAGGCAAGATCTAGTATAGAGCCCAGGAAAGCACAATAATACCTGCAAACAGTCTTGATACAACTGATAGCGCAGCATATTCTGCGTAGCATCAAAGCTATCATCATGTAGCCAGCACCAGAATATCACCATGCTTTCAAAATGTCATCTCACCAAGTTTGCAGCCTCATTGTTTGGTCCTCTAGTTGTGTACTACTCACTAATTAGATAAGAAGAAACATGGAATATGAGTAGGTGTTAAGTTAATGGGGTTATTAAACACTTAACACTGGTACAGGAACAGCTGTTGGTGATGAGCCTTGCATTTTGGGGTTCATTTTGTTGTTGATGGTGTGTTTTACTGATAAGCATTGCTAAAATACAAGACAGCTCTTATTCAGCCATTTGAGGTCTCCCTAGTTCACGCTGTTAAAATTATTGTAATGCATCTCACTATTTAAAATTAGAAGAGGTCACTGAGTCGAGTGCAGATCTCCTCCAGGGGTGTGTGGGGACACAATGTCTATGTAAAGTAGATAGTTGTTATTGCATTGTGTCACAACTAGAGAGGGTGAGAGGGGTTTTCCATGATGGCTTTGATCTTGTCCCTTGTCCAAAGACCGGAGAAGATTAGGCAGGTATGTCCGTTGACGTGTGAAACAGCGACGGCTGTTTTACACGTATTTTTTTACAGTGGCGAAGCATCAGACTATCCATCAGCCACTGACACTTTATACAGTGTTGTTCTCCCGTGTGTCTGCTCTGTGCTCTGTTGACTTTCTTTGTCAGCAGTGTGGTTTGTAAACTCACCCAGAAAACGCACATCCTGGATTTTTTCACCCTCCATCGGAGTGAACACGGATACAATAGGATAAAAAAAAAAATAGCCTGTTAGACTGCCCATTTTTCAAATATTTTGAATCACTGCAACCACAAGAGGTTCTTCCTCATATAGTCATAACTGTGCACAAAAAAATTTAGGCTGATAGTCTCCGTAGTTTGCAAGATTAGCTACAGACAAACACACCCACTGACACGCTGACATACCCGAGCACACACATAATTTCCTGGCAGAGATTAAAAAAAAAATATGTAACAGCCAAATTACAAAAGTCAATGCTAATCCTCATTAATAATTCGATTTTGCAGCTTTTGTGACCTGTATAACCTCCTGCTAGATTCAGAAGATAAAATTTTTGTTTCTTCTGTCTTAGCGGAGAAGTGGCAGGCGGTCTATACCATCCTTGAAGCTTTTGGCAACAGCGCCACTGCCATGAATACCAACGGCAGTCGCTTCTCCCACATTGTGTCCCTGGACTTTGACCAAGCTGGACAGGTGGCTTCTGCCTCCATCCAGGTAAAACACACACACACACACACACACACACACACACCAACAATGTACAGATGTATACATATGCGTGTGCAGCTCAAAGACATATATTTAGAGATAAACGCACTTCTATACTGTGCATTAAGAGCTGAAATGTAGAGATGTTTTGGTCAAATTCCATAGTACTATCCTGGTTTCACTGCACAGTTTTAGTGTTGTCTCAGTGTTGTTTAAGAGACTTTTCTACCCTCATGACGATCAAATTGTGGGGAAAACACTGAACATTTGGAATGTTTTGAAACTTCGAAACCTTTGATGTGAAAATGGCAAAACTGAAGATCATTGGTATTGGTATGAGCTTTCAAAAAGCCACATCAGTCACACTCTAGAAGACACAAACTCCACACACCTCCACATTACTGAGTAAGTCTGATCCATAGTACTTGGTTCTTATCAGACAATGCTGCTGGAGAAGCTAAGGGTGACCAGACGTCCTGAGGCCGAGTCCACCTTCAACGTCTTCTACTACATGATGGCCGGAGCTGACAGCACCCTCAGGTGACCTCGCATTTTCAGAAAGCATTAAAATATCAAACACAGTAATTATAGGTCTTAATTTTTAGTTTGATTTTATTATGCAAATTTAACATCAGATAAGGGTTCAGACATATTATTTACATTTAGAATTAATATAATATTCCAAACATGTTTTGTTCATTTTACTAAACACAGTTGGGTATGAAGTCTTTAAGAGTTAGTTTCCTGGTGTATTTTTTCTTATCCTGCGAATTTATAGTTTAAGAAGTTTAATTAGCTGTGTGCAGTCAAACATAGCCTGGTTTCTTTATTGTGTTTTTGAAATTGGTCTTAAATTCTATTCCAGGTGGTATTAAAAAGTTTGTAATAAGTATTGAAATTGGCTCTCTGAAACATGTGTACTTTCATACCCATCATGAAGTGGATTTAGAAACATATTAGAGTGGAAACCTGATTTTCAACCTATCCATTCACAGCACATAATTTGCCCATTAGCAGATTCTGCCACCCTAACTATCTAAAAGCCTCACTTCACTCTGCGTGCTGAAGCCAGATCACTGGATCTGTCTTTGATTTTCTATCTACATTATCATAGGCATCCACTAGAGAACAGAGGGAGAAAAAAAGTATGGGCTTCCAAAATGCGTACTGGAAAAAAAAATAACAAAAAAAAAAAGGCTGGATGCCACTTCAGTGAAAGTGTATTTGCTTGCTAGGCACAAAGCAATAAGGCGCTTAAAGAGCAAAATAGAACACCGTGGTTATAGTAGTGTTAATCAACGTTCACTCTCTGCACTGAAGTGGCTTCCAACCTTTTAATTTTGGTAGATAATCATCATCATTCTTTTCAGAGCACACACCCCTCAGTAGCAGTTAATGAATTGTCAACCACCAACTGGCTACCCATGTGACCCATAGTAATCACCTCTCAATTTTATTTTCAAAGCAAATTCTATTTATTACACATTGCCAATTACACCCCAGTGATATCATCAATGGGTGCACAAAGTAACACCTGTCAAGTAATTATTTGACTAATTTTGCTTGTTAGTAATTACTAGCATTTGGGACTTGGATGAAAATAATCATTGGATCCTGAGGACAGCTAATATTGGAGGTGGACTGCTGCTCAACTTACGTGGGGATGTGCATTTTAAATGCGTGGAATGTTGGGCAAAAGTAACATTTTAATTATATAAGTGTATTACGAATAATACATCTTATTTGTGTATTCATAATATAGAACACAACTATCATTGTGTCTTTGGTTTTAATCGTGGAAACTTGACGTTGTTGCATTTTTTTTTTTACATTTGAACATTTTACAAGCTAAGTCTCATGGACTCACAAGTACCTTGCTTAGTGTTTTTGTAACCTGTCATCCCACCAGGTTAGAGAGTCAAAACAAATGTGATTCCAGTGCCTGTAACTTAAGCCCCGTGTAATGGATGTGTGTGGGCTTTGAGCAGTAATTTACCTTCTCTGGTGTTTGCTCCATTTAATTACACATGAAGAAATAGCTGAATATGAGCAGAGTTCCAGATTGCACTTTGCCCTCAGTTCATTTTGCTATACTTGGCTTTCATGAGGAACTGCTGGCTGTCAGATGCCAGCACCCCCTTTGTATTCTCTTTACATTTGTGTTTTGGTGTTGTCTCCTGCATTTGGTTTGGATTGCTTGTCTTAGGGTGATTATTTGTTGCTGCTAGAGTTTGAATGGCGCCGTTCTCACCAGGCCAAATCAACCACTCCGGGCATGCTTTGTGTCAGTGCACCCCACACTGTCATTGTTCTAAGAATATTGATCATTTCGTCCTCACATTCCTTTTGTGCTCACGTTTTCTTCTCTTATTCTCTTTGTGTAAAGATAATAGGCAGATTTATTATCAAGTGGCGATTACCTGTACATTTTTGTGATGGCTGCCGGGCAGCTTTTGAATGAGCTGACACAGGTGGCCGACTACTCCTTCATCACTCTGACTCATTTATTGACTATATGGTGGATGGCTTGTCATTTCATTTCATTTTCACCCATACGTCCCCCTCTCCCCACAGAACTGAGCTGCACTTTAACCACTTTGCGGAGAACAGCGCTTTTGGGATCCTGCCTCAGTCTAAGGTAATTGCACTAGATGGTATGATTGAGGGGCGTCTGTCTGTATGCCGACAATGATGTGTTGGCACAAAAGGAAGAGGTGTGCTTTGTGCATAAAGGTATTTGTGTAATTGCAAAGCACAACATGTCCCTTTGTGACTAGTGTGTGTGTGTGTGTTCAGATAAATGTCAACACTGGTTGACCAATGTTATTTCACCGGTCTTCCGCTCCTTGCAGTTCCCTCCCTCTAAACTGAATATATATGATATTTTGAAAGGTTAATTACAGTGCATGTTAGCTAAGTACTCTCTGTACATGTGTATGGTCCTCAGTAGATCTACTAATGTGAATACAATGCACGTGTGCGTCCCATTTAATTGTAAATGTACATATTTTTGTCATTCTCATATTATCTATTGTTTGTATGTAGTGGATATGTCTCTATTTTTGTAATTCTAACGTATTTCATGTACTAATATTTGGTATATTTTCATACTACACATATTTTCATTGATTTCTATTCATTTTAATTTTTTTTTACTGTTGTTACTTTGTACAACTTCATACTGCTATAAATTTGTTTTTGATGCTTTTTGTTCACAGATTTCTGTATAATATTCTGAAGTAGTGGAATTGTCCACAGCATTGTTTGAAACCCCCATTTGCTATATTCTTATTTAGTACTGTATTTATTTCTTATTTAATTCTGTACCCTCCTGCTGTTTACAGTTGCATTTACTGTACCCACTCCCCACCCACAGGGATTCCTAAAGTTTCATCTTATCTTGTGTTCTGCAGCCTGAGGACAAGCAGCGATCCTCCCAGCAGTTCACCAAGCTGCAAGCAGCCATGAAGGTACTTGGCATCTCTAGCGAAGAGCAGAAGGCCCTCTGGCTCGTCTTGGGGGCCATTTATCACCTCGGGGCCGCTGGGGCCACTAAAGGTACGGAACCTTACAACCAACTGAATGCAGATATCGAGGACATTAAAGAAATACATGAAGGTTCTGGGAGATTGTCTCATTGATCCACTTTTCTGTTAAGTGATGAAAACACAGGCACCAAAGTCATCCTCATGTCCCAGATAGATCGCTCTGGTGCTAGCATACTGTGTTGAGTGGTTGTTGGCTGACTGTATTATCCAAAGTGAGGTGACTGACCATTTTAGTTGTTAAAAGTACAGTAGTTGGTGTGTCTAATATTGAAATCCATTGGACAGTCATAGAAGATCCCAATATAAACTACTATGCCTATGCTGTTTGAACTTGACAGAACAGAGATTCGACTGCATAACAAAACACACTTTCTATTCAGACTGCTATTTTTTATCCAATGTACATGTTAGTTGTCCTTGTTATTGGTCTCAAAACATCAGGAATTTGTCCAGCAGCTGCCTACAGCCCAACAAATAGTCCAGCTTTAGCTAACATTAATGACCTGATATTAATGTTAGCCACATCCAAAAATAAATTTGCATAAACCAATATATTATATGTGAGCTAGTTAGAATAGAATAGTATAGAATAGAATACAACTTTATTGTCCAGCCAAGGCAGGAAAGTTGTCTTTAACAATAAAACAAATTACCAATAATTCGGACACCTGGCTGGAGTAATAACTTGTTTAGCTAGCTTATAAATGGAGGGGTGGCAAACCCGTTCATCACTTTGTCAGCCACGCCGACTTGGCACCAATTTGGGCTCAAACAGTGCACAGTGACAAAATGTCCTTTCCTTCTTTTACATGTTCCTTGGTTATTGGTCTCTTATCAGGCAACATAGTGTACGCTAAAGTGTTATCATGGAGCCTTGAGTCAATGATCAACCACGGACATATGGATGATTTTTATGTCTGTGTTCTCCACAAAAATGATCAGGAGGGAAGCCACTGTAATATACAATTTTTTTTTACAGCCTTAGAATACGAACCTTTTACAGCATTTATAAGCTTATACAGACATTATAAAAAACTGTCTGTGTCTATATTCTCTTTACTTTACGGCTAAGCTGGCCAACAGGCCAATGAGCCTCTGAGGGGACTTGTGAAGAAAGATTTGTGTGTCAGTGTGTTTGAAGGTAGTGAGCTAACCGTAACTTAACATGGTACATCACTGATTCTACTGATATAAACTGACAAAAAGATTAACTAACCAAATCTGTGCTTGTAACAAAATGGACGCACATTATTGCCTTATTTCATTGAGTGTATCCCTTAAGAGGAGTGGCAAACCTTGCCTCCCATTTCTGTTTGTGTGTCTTTTATTAGCACATATTCAAAGATTTATGAGCAAGTGTTCAAACATTTACTGGCCTCCCCATCAGTATTTCTTTTATACCGCCTAGTCAGTTTGCTTATTATCAGAAAATGGAGGGTGACAACACACCACCTTTCATTAAATGACTGCGTATGGGCTTTTATTTTTCGGTGATAAGGAAATGCCCCAATGAAGCACAGAAGTTTCTCTCGTTCTGCAATCCCCTTAATTAAATAAGCAGTTCAGAGATGCTGGGAACCAGCGCTCGTCTTGCCATTCATTAGGCATGTCAGGTAAAATGCCGCTCTCTTGCCTTGTACAAAGGAGACTGGAACAAGCGAGGACTCTTGAGAAGTTTTAATTTGGGGGAGGGCTGGAGTGTTGGATGTACGGCGGACGTTTTTTTTTTTTTTTTTTTTGCTATCTATCTCTTAATGAAGACAGATAGGTGGCTCCTCTCAAATTGTATTCACAGTGCTATTCCTCAGTGATATCCCTCTGTCTTCCTGCAGTCACAGATGTAGACGAAGGCGGTAATGAACTTTTTAATCATCCCAGCACAGGCCAAAGCTCGTCTCCACAGAGTGTGTGTGCGCGTGCATGTGTGTGTGTGTGTGTGTTCTTGTACTTCTATCCTTGTGAGAACCAGTTTGAGTCCTTCAGAGTGAGGTCAATTTGGCCAAAAGAGGTCATTTTAAAATTTGGACTTGGGTTTAGATTTAAGGTTAAAATGAGGGTTATTCAGTAGGGTTGTAGATTATAGGGTCCTAATTTACATTTAAGGCTTTAAACATGATAAAAAATGTTTTGTTTTTTGTTTTGTTTTGTTTGTTTTGGTTGGTTTTTTTTTGCCATGACAAGTGTCTTTGCATTCCACCCTTGGATGTCAGTATATGTCCAATCTTTGTAGTACAATATTGTCATTGTCCACTGAAAACAGTGTTTCTCAACTTTGTTTTCAGCCTGGCCACCATTTGTTATAGATTTCATCCAAAGTTTTTTTTTCTTTTCTCTCTCTCTATCTTTTTTTTTTAATAAGATTTCAAAAGAAAGCAATCAGATTTTCTCAACCCATTGAGGAGCATGTAACCATTTCAACAACATCAGGACTGATATGCATTATATCTAAACACAGTTTGACTTAACAATTAATTTCCTATTTTCCTTTTTTTATACTGTTCCTTTATAGTTTCAGAATTTTCATTAACTGTGTCAGCTTTGTTTCTTTAGTTTTAGTCTTAAATCAAATTCCAGGTAGCATTAACAAAGTATTGAAAAGACTTAAATAATTACTTTCTGAAAACCCTGGAATAGGTTTAAGCAAGGGTTAAGATTAGAATTAGGATTAGTTTTCAGGTTAGAGTAAGGCCTAGGTGTTGGGGAATGACTGTTATCAGTGGAAGGTCCTCACAAGTATAGTAAGATAACTGTGTATGAGTGTGTGCTGTCTTATTTGTATGTCCAAATTCACACTGCTCTTGCATGAGGCTGAACTGGGTAGTAGGGGCACACTGGCTTGTTCACACTTTACTTAACAGTTACTCATGTCTTTCTTTCCGCATAACAGCTATTTTGTCATCGCACTCAAGTATTTGCTTCTTTACACTGCTAACCATTTATTCCTGTGCCTCAACCTGGCTACCATAATCTAGACAGAAATTAAATCCCCCTGCACAGGTCATCAGCTCCTCTTTAAGGAAAACAAAACAAAACAGTATGAGGGGAAAGATTCAGTGTGGTCGGAGTCAAGTTGACTTTGAACCACATTTGCAGCTGCCAGTAGGGGTCAGGCTTGATGTTTGACTCCAGACGCAGTACAGTAGGCAGCATGCTGGCTGCCACAGCAGCAAGAACAAAAGGATTTTCCACTGGATGCTGTTCTGCTTCACACTTTGATATCCTCGTTCTCATGCCAGTTAAAGGGGATAAAGATTTTGGAGGTAGAAAACTGAAATTCATAGGAGGGAGGATGCTGGTCAACTTCAGCAAACGTTTCCTGTACTGAGGCCTTTTTTTTTTTTCATTCAAGAAGATGTGAGCTACCCTGGTGGTCCTGCAGAGCCCGTGTGTGTGTGTTTGTGTGTGTGTTTTCTTGTATTTTTCTCATTATGAAGAATAAATTTCATAAGGGCAGAGAATGGGAAAATGGCCCAAAGTGAGTCTATTTTTGTCCAGTTGCCACTGGTGTGGCGTTCTGTGGTCACAATGGCTATTATACTGCCAACCATGGTATTTCTATACTGTAGATTTCCATGGTTAATTATGATTTTGTTGGGGGATGTTAGGATAAGGATTTAGGGTAGAGATTAGGATTAGGGAATTAAGAATTAGGTTTTATTATTAGGTTTAAATTGAGGTTATGAACTGAGGAACTGTAATGTGGACTGAATGTAGCCAGCGACGGTCCTCACAAGTAGAGTAATGAGTACATACACAAACGTGTGTGTGTGCGTGTGTATGTGTGTGTGTGTTTGCGCCACCACCTGTATTTTGCCCTAACACTGCAGCAGGGCCTGTTCACTGGCTGTAATATTTTAGATTAGTCCAGACAACGTGTTTAACCGCTCCTGGCCTTCAGTGTGCACAGTAAATGGTTGCCTCCGGCTGGAACTACTTTTGTTAAAACAGCTTCTTAGCATTAGATGGTGACCCCTGTGAACTGTACAGCAGTGGTTCTCTTTATCATTTTCAGGCCGTACACACAAATTAAAGCCCCAGAACCTCATTGATTTAGTTCCAGGAAACCAAATATGGAAGAATTTAGTTGTTGAACTGTGGGGGAGATAATAGTGATGACAGTGACAACAGTCATCATTCTTACATTTTCTGTGTCTGGGATCATTTCTAGCGAAGTAAACTAATAATCTGACATTTATTTGCATTTTCATGTAAATAAATGGCTTTTACATTTACGATGACAAGTTTAGCACTAAAGCTGTTCCCACTGGTCATGGAATTTCTGGAAAGTCATGGAATTTTGAAAAATCTATTCCAGACATGGAGGGTCAGGGGATTTATAAATTCTTGGAATATCATGGAATTTTGGCCGTCTTAATAAAAAAAAAAATAATAATAATAAATATGCTAATTATTCACCAGATATGTTCACTTCCCCCTCAGAATAAAATAGAATTATGAACTTTAACAAGACCTCTGAAGTGCTTTTAAAATTTTGGTCAAGGAAAAAATAAAAGACATGCTACCTTTCTACAAGTCATAGAAATTCAGTATTTTAGTCACGGTAAGTCATGGCAAAATCAGGGGATTTTACATTTGACAGTGTGGGAACCTTGAAAAAAAGAGAAAGAATCTTGTAGATTAGTATTTTAAATTACAGTGAAATTTCTCCATTTTGTTGGGGAACCCCCTCAAAGACCCCTGGGAGTCCTCAGACCACAGATGAAGAACCACTACTGTAAAGCACAGGCTTCTGTTTTCAACAGCGACATGTCTGGCTGAGCTTGCACTTCAAAAGCATGACGATGGTGATGACTGTGGTTTAATGCTAATGTGTTTTTTTTCTAGTGAATGTGAATCATTGAATACATGAACTGTGTTGTCTCTAACCCCCCTCTCTCTACTTGCATGTTTGCATGCTGCAACCTATCAAACGCAGACACAGATGAAGGTAATGGAAAAAAAAACAACACAAGTCATTCAAGTTGCTGTTTTTAACTTAAAACTTTCTTTCGAACCCTCTTGTGTTTGTATATTCTGTCTTAATGCCGTTATCATGCTTTCCAGACCTTAAGTCATTAGCATTTTTATTGTTTCTCCTCCTCTTCTTCTCGCTGCCTCTATTCATCTCTTTCTCTCTCTCTCTCGTGTTCTCTGCTCTTCTTTGCCTCATGACAGTTCTCCCCCCCACCACCACTCGCTATCCCACCCCCATTCTGTTATGTGAGATGAAAATCACGGGGATCACAACTTTGTTGTCCCTTTAAAGCGCTCCGTCTGATGCATCCCCCATGTGTCCCGCGTTCAGCTCCCGAGCCGCTGTCACAGTACAACACAGCCTTAAACCCAAAGCAAAAGCAAAGCGTGTTCATTTTAA
>OMKZ01016399.1:22515-43487 GCA_900302535.1 Neoniphon sammara
AACCTATATGTTTTTTTTTCCTCCCAGCCCACCCCATGTACCCCAGAGAGCCCTCTGCTTGTCTTTTTGATTCTGCTTGGCGGGTGCTCCCGTCGATTCCTTGGCTCTGTGTCAGTATGCTGTTTGATTGGGTGGTTGCACAGGCAGCCATGTTGCCTCGGTCCATTCCAACACAGGGGCTTTGAATTGCCTCCAGAGCCGTTGGAGATGTACTCCTTATACAGACAAGCATGCAAACACAGACTGAGAGTCAGTAGTTGATAAACAGCAGTGCTTAGTAGTCTAATCCTGGGTGGCATTAGTTGCTTTTGTGCTTTTTCTGCTCATTTTGCTCTGTTGAATGAATCCACAAATCAGTTTTCTGTGTTATTTATGATATAATCATGATGCCATCTTAGGTTCAACCACAAGAGGTCACTCAGTAGAGTGCAGATCTCCGCCAGGCATGTGTGGGGACACATAAAATAGATAGTTATTGCTTTGTGCCATAACTCATTGTAGAGAGGGTGAGCGGGGTTTTCCATGATGGCTTTGATCTTGTCCCTCATCCAAAGACCCGACAAGATTAGGCAAATTAGTCCACTGACGTATGAAACAGCAACAGCTGTTTTACACTTCATTTTACATTTCAGTCATTTTCACGTGATCAGAGCGAACATGGCCACCATAGGATCAAAAAATTGCCTATTTGGCTGAGAGGCCCAGAGCAGCGATGATCGAGTGAGCTAGACAATGAATGGAGTGATGGAGCAGAAGTAGCGAGAACAAACGTTTTTTCATAGTTTTTGAATCACTTCAACCATAAAGACGAGAGTCGACAAAAATAGTTTCAGGAGAATTTGGATGGAGTAGGAAGTAGGAACTAGGAACTATAACTGCCGAACAGCAGTTATATTTCCTACTCTTGTTTTGTAAAAAGAAAAATCCATGTGTATTTCAAAAACACATGATACATTGTGTAAATAAGACAGCTACAGAGTTGGTGTAAGGTTTATTTTTTCACTCTGATGGAGCTAGGTTAATGACTTCTGTTGACTTCAAGTCTTATGCTAAGCTAACACGAAATGCTACTCATATGAACTGAGCCAATGGACGTACAGATGTGAAAATGGTATTGAACATCTTGTCTCAGTCTGGATAAGTCAGAAAAAGGGTATTTCCTGTAAAGATTGTGATACATATTGAATCGGCACCTGAGCATAGTGATAGTATCGAATCAGGAGATAAGCATATCGTCCCATCCCTGTATACTACAGGAAATACTTATCTAAGGGTCAGAAGGTAGGCCTGGTGGCCACAGTTCATTATGACATGGATTATGGTTGATATTTGCGCTTTTACATTGTGTTTTGAAATAATTTTTAGCCAGCTAGCTGATGCATAATGCAGGATGACCACCGCTCTACTCGTTTAAATCTTTGTGAAGGTGCTGGAAACATCATTGAGTCCAAACTGATTGTAGAGATTTCGGCACACTTATAACGATGCGGTGCTTCACTCTTTTTTGAGCTTTTGGTCTATCAGACCTTCATCAGAGCATGCATGATTCAAAGCTAGCTAGCTAGCTGTAGCTTGAAAAACTGCAAATGTGCCGTGGGACTGGGCAGAATCTAAACTTGTATTTTATCTCCATCTACATGCAGTTGCTTTGCATCATCCAAGATGACTCCCTGCTTTTTCAGTTTTTAGTTTCAACTGTGTCTTTGCCTCCTTCCTTTCCACATTCTGCCCATCTTTCATCCTCACATTCCCTTGTTATGTCTTAACCATTCTTTTCCCTGATTCTCAATGGCCACCGTTACTCATCTTATTTTGCTTTATCTGCTTTTAGCTGGACGTAAGCAGTTTGCCCGTCATGAGTGGGCCCAGAAGGCAGCCTACCTGCTGGGCTGCAGCCTGGAGGAGCTCTCCTCCTCCATCTTCAAACATCAGGCCAAAGGACTGAAGCACTCCACCTCATTCAGAGGAGGACCTGACGAAGCCGGCCAAGGTGACAGCTCAGGTGAAAACCAAACCTCTGAAGTCTTCGATGTCATTTGGTAGACCCTGTTAACATCAAGAGATTAGGGTCACAGTTCATAGAAGATGTTAATTATGAGTTCAGACCGATCTATATTGGTTTGCTGATAGTGGCGTTTCATTAAAAATCAGTCATCTACCTCAGATATGATGGATTTATTACATATTTGTTTTAGAATTGATCACTAATGGAAAGCCCTCAACTTGAACCGATTCTAATGAGACATTTTGATCACATTCCACACAAATATGCATGGATATGTTTCATAGTTGTTAACCTTCAGGGTTTTAATGCCCCATGTCTTAAATGTTGTTTCTGAGGTTTTTCCACCCTGACAAGAAAAAAAAAATAAAGATGAATGTTGGCACAATATACTGTACCAGCCCATTGCCAGTTTCACTTTAAAAATATTGGCATCTGCCTTCAAGAGCCCATTTCTGTCAGAGCTAAAAGTATTATAAAAATGCACAGTTTTCTCAGTTGTAGGATGTTGGTCTCTCTGAATGGCAGTGGTTGAGACAACATTGCTCTCAGCCTTGCTTTGTCTCATGTTCATTCTCTCTCACTTTGGTTCACACTCTGATTCTTTGTCTCTTGCCCTTCCTCCCTCTCAGGCCCTAAAGTCACAGCGCTGGAGTGTTTGGAGGCCATGGCATCAGGCCTCTACTCAGAAATCTTCACTCTGGTCATCTCCCTAATCAATAGGTCAGTCCAGGTGTACACACATAGTCTCCATTTGTTTTTGTTTATTTATTGTTATTTTTTTCCTGCTACCTCAGATTCCACTAATTGGATTCTGATTAAACCTTGGAAATTGCAAAATTTGTTTAAACTGTTTTCTGTCGAAATTATGTCATGCTACGCCAACACATGCAATGTAAGGCGTTCAGGTAGAGGCACTACAGGCAAACCCTGCCAAAGGAAGAACTACAAAAGAGGCAGTTGTTTGCATCGCAGCAACCATTGCTGTGGCCAGGTTGTAACTAGCTGCCAGTGTCTGTTGACTGAGCCCAGTCACTTTGTTTATTTGATAGAAGCAGAGCAGTCTGGCTTGCACGGTTGCTGTCTGAGTTTCAACCACTTGCTCTGTCTTTCTGTTTGTCTCTGCATCTTTATGTACCCCCCCCCTTATTTTTCTCAGCTGTTAAACATTACCTTTATAGTTTTCCATATATTTTTCTACTGCATGTACTGTATGTTTTTTTTCCAGATAGTATTATTTTTTCATACCTTTCTCTGTCTTGTTATGCTCTACCAGTGTTTTTTATTTGATTATTTTTCATTCCCTGCTTAGATACTATTGCTTGCATCTTTCATACATTTCATTCTTACATATGTTGTTCTTGTGCATCGCTTGTTCTGACGTTGTAATTGTACTGTTTTGTGTAAATTACAGGGCTGTGCGTCTTTCTTAAATGATATAAAGCATACCCTGATACATAGATACAATCCAAACACAGTGAAACATGTCAGATTTATGCATGTTGCATGTCTGAGAGTAGCAATCTTCAGCATCCATTGATAAAGCGTGAGCTTCAACAATGCGGAGAAAGAACTTTCACTTTGTGAAGAGACAGAAGAAGCATAGTGATGATACCTCTAGGCTTAGGCCATGTCATGTTTGTCAAGGAATAAGAGTCTAAGTGTTTAAGAGTACAAAGTAGAACCGTTACTTCAGGTATTGTCTCCGAATGCCAAGAATTGTGGGTGAGTGAGCTTTGGAAGTAGTTACCAAAGCTACAGTAGCTTTGGGTTGCTTAGGGTTGTGTGGTTCCTAGCTGCTTTTTCCCTCATTTCCACTTGATGCCACCTTCATACATTTATATGAAGTTGGCTGTGCTGCCACTGTGTTTTATGGCACAGTTACATGTAGGGATAGTAATCGAGAGCTGGTTCCAAATTGTCTGATCCATCGGAAGCATGTGCCTCCGGGCTTATCAATCCCTTTTATCGATGCTGGCATGTTTTTCTGACAGTTGCACATTGCAAAAGTTATATCCTTTTAAGAAAAGGAGCATTATAATTTATTTTAACATGTTCAAATGTTATTAGGCAGACACTGTGGCTGTGTGTAGCTGCTGGTCTTGCCGTAACCCACACTGAAGGCAGTGACCTGTACTTTCTACACTGTGTTCAGACTCAGAGATAATAAAACAGTTGCGTTGACGCTGAAAACCTGCGTAGGCCTACTTTTTTTCCACACAGAAAATTGATCAGGAATCAATAAGGGAATAAGGAATTGGACCGATAAGCAGAATTGATAATGGCACTGGTATCAATAAAATCTTATCAGTTCCTATCCCTAGTTACATGTTGCATATAGCATTAATTTTCAGTTTTTCCCACAATTGCCTCACTATTATTGCCGAATCCCAAATAATTGCAGGAGTAGATTCAAGACTTTTAAGTTTCGTGCAAATGTAGAAGATAGTGTAAAAGTTGGGGAGCAAAGCAGTAGGAGGGGCTCATTCTTTCTCACTCTCTTGTCCCTCTCTCCTTCTCTATCACATACACACACATGCCCGCGTGCGCAGCTTCCAGCCTTAGATTTCTCATCTCTCAAGGTTATTTAGAACTTTAACGGTTTGTGGCGGATGTATTGATTTTTGGCTGATTTCACACCAAATTCCAATTAGATTTGGGCTTTTGAATTGATGCAGTTGTATCTTGGACTCTCCTATTGGTGTTTCGATGTGGATTGGTTTATCTTTGCACCCCTAGTATTCCCCATTCAGTCTGTTCTTACTTGTATGTGATTCTTATTGGCTGTGTCCTGTTACTATTTGGCTGCTGCGAGTACCCAGTGTCCCAGGAGGATCACTCCAGTTTCATTTTATCTGATGCGTTTACCCTCGTGTGGTCCTTTTTGTCCCTCAGGGCCCTCAAGTCCAGTCAACACTCTCTGTGTTCGCTGCTGATCGTGGATACTCCAGGTTTCCAGAACCCTCGAATGGCTCAGCAGCGCCGGGGAGCCACCTTCGAAGAGCTCTGCCACAACTACACCCAGGAGAGGCTGCAGACCCTCTTTCATGAGCGTACCTTTGTGCAGGAACTGGAGAGATACAAGGAGGTGCTGATGGGCTGATGGGGCAAGACACCACACACACACTCCCACACACTGTAGCTACAGTATGTTTCCATTCACAGGGTGTCTGCATGGCCTGAAAATGCCATTATGTCCCAAAAGGTTTTGAATTTAGCATTGAATTTTGGGCAAAATACCGTTCTTCCGACTTACCCAAACTGAGACAAGATGTTCGATACCATTTTCACCTCTCTACGTCCACTGGTACGGTTCCAATGGGTAGCTTTGTGTTAGCTTAGCGTAAAGACACTGTGTAAATAAGACAGCTTCGGAGTTGCTGTAAGGTTTATTTTTTCACTTTGACAGAGCTAGGCTAATGACTCCTGTAGACTTCAGGTCTTTATGCTAAGCTCACATGAATTGCTACCCATAGGAACTGAACCAGTGGACATACAGAAGTGAAAATGGTATTGTACATTTTGTCTCAGTCTGGGTGAGTTGGAAAAAGGGTATTTTGCCCAAAATGCTGGAGTATTTCTTTAACTTATTTCACTTTAAATGGCATTACAAAGGTCTTTAAAGGTATTAAATTTGTTGCGATACAACGAGCAGACGCCCATTGAAACCCAGCCATAGAATCCAAACCCAGCATACACACACCCCTTTATGCATATTCTTATTTTCATGAAGTGCTTATGCACTGACTGAGCACCACTGCAGAATACACAGAGATCAAACTCACTGTTTTGTCTTTGTCTCAGCAATCCACATCCTTTCTAATTCTCCTACAATAGATACCTCTTCCTTAAACAAAAATGATATTATTAGAAATTCAAGTAACATAGATGTCAGATTTCAGAAATGTGCACAGACCAAATGAAACAAACCTGTATAGACTCACACAAACCAATTCTACAGTGTAGCAATGGCTGATTTTGCAGTTATGATCTACTGATGATCTCTTTTCTTTCCTAGTAAAACTAATGTAGGTGACTAACCTGACCCTTTATCCCCCTGCGTCTAGGAAAACATAGAGCTTGCTTTAGATGACATAGAGTCCAGTACCTCACTGTCTGTAGCAGCTATTGATCAAGCTTCAACCCAAGCTCTGGTAAGAACAAACCTCAGTTCACTATCTTTGTTTTAAGCATTTCTGTTTTGTTCCTTGTTCATGATCACTAACCTGTTTATGACTGTAAATTGACTATTTTTGGGTTCCAAATTTTAAGGTTGTCTTTGACTTCAGTGAAGTTTGGAGAAACTGAGGTCCAGTTTCTCTAAGATTGTGCCGTGAGGGCAGTTTGCACCTTTTTAGCCTTTAGTTGCTTGTGTTAATAGCCAGGTTTTTGTCTTATTAACTAAGAAAAGTATGCAGCTCAAGTTCAAACAAGCCCCCGAAAAGAGCCCAGCACCAGCAAAGTCTCTCCGTCTTAGCCAGTTGGAAGCGCGAATACAGCAGCTTCACTTGTAAGACTAATCTACCAAGGCTGGCACTCTAAAGCCACTTGTAATTGGAGTGTGCTCTGATCTGAGATTCTAGGATGAAAAACCCGCTGCTTTGCTTCCTGACTTACTGGTGACGATGCTGGGCCTTGCAGCAATGATCAGACCATTCCGAATGGACAAATTCTTCATCAAAGTCTTTTCGCCACCTTTGTTACCTTATATGTGCTGCAGTAATGTAGGGGAATTGGTGATATAAAGCATTAGTATGGTTAAATATTATGTGGGCTAAATAATGAGAGTTGCGTGTAATTTACATTTGCATGGCCATGATAAAGAGGCTCTATTTTCTGACCAGCGCTATTAAGCAGCTTTCCGCTCTTGGTGTGTGGTCAGTGAATAGCGTGACTTTCTGATTTGGTCATTTGGGTGATATAGCACACTTCCTCTGCATGAAACCTTTGGTGAATCTGGACCTGAGAGTTTTCCACATTTCATATAGCAGAACTAATAGAACAATTTTAATTTGTTTTATTCCAATTACAGTATGGATTTGCATAAGTCTCACTTCAGGCAATGCTCTGCTGTAAGAACTACATAATATGAGTGTTTTAGTTTGATCAAAATGCCTGCTGGAACTTGTGATTAAATAATTTCAGGAACTATACTACGGTAGTAGGTAATTTGTTTCAGTTGTTTGGTTTTTATTTACTTGCGTATCCTACAAAAGATGTGATGTTAGCATTCACCTGGCATATTCTTATTCTTTACAGGTCATTACTTTTTGATAAAGATGTTACAAAGCAAGACTGAATAATTCACCTTTTGTAATTAGGTACTGCATTGAAACTGAGTCAACTTTGTGACAAAGGCAGACAAATTACCATTCGTATGCTGTGATGCTGTGCCAGGCCTATTACCTCTATCCAATTAGCTTGACTTTTGATCGTTGCTATTTTTTACTTAATTTTTTTCCCATTTCCTTTTGGAATTCATCCCACATCAGCGATATGAGATACAATCAGGTTTCTCCATTTGTTTTCTTCTTGGGTTGAAAGGCAGTTTTTTTCTCTCTACTCGTCAGTTGGCATCTTGTTGCAAAGCTCATTCAATTACGTTTATTTATGAGACAAATATGTGTGGCACCTGGCCTTTGCAGAAAATCTGTGGCATCGGTGTGTACTGGCTCGAGAAAGTTGCATTAACAAGAGTTTTAATTCAAATTAAATTTGGCTAGGGCTGCGTTGAAATTTATTTAAAAAGAGGGGTGTAAATAAGCCAGTCTGGGCATGCCTGTGTGTGTGTGTGTAGTAGAAAACACACAAGGCTCTGCAGTGCTTTAGCTGCAGCAGTGTTCTGAGGATTCAACCCAAGGAGAAAATTGATAACACAGAAAGGACAACCAGAAGGTCCATGTGAACATGCAAACATGTAATGCACCTTATATTCAAAACTAATAACCCGGCACAAGGTTATTCTGTGGCTTGTGATTTCAGTTCACAAAGAAATCAGCACATTTCCAATTGGATTTATCTCTAAAACGGATCCAGGTTTCACCTCAGCAACTAATTAGGTTTCAGCAGCACAACACAAAATATCTGCCTTGAGTAATGAAAGGTCCCGAAAGCCAGTTAACCTTCTATGTTAGTCAAAGGCAGCCTGTTTGCAGAAGTTATCCCTTTTATTTATAACAGCTGATCTCTGCCAAGCACAGTAATTTAAGAATCGCACTGGAAAAATGGGAGGCTAAGCCAATGTGTTGGTAGAATAATAACACCAGAGAGGGCCAAGGAGCGAAGTTTGATTGATGATTGATTGGCCAGTCATTTTCATTACATTATCAAAACTTTAATGAGTTCATGATAGCTGAGGGCTCATCTCTTATTTTTACTTCTTTTTTTCCAATGAATATGTCCTAATAAAATGAGAATGAAGCTTAATGTTGAAATTTGTGGAAGTACTTCAGTTGTGGCTCCTCAGCAATTTGGCCTATACTCATCCCCAAATGCTCATAGAAACATTTGGCAATAAGGTCTCACCTCATGTTCACACTGTGAGTAACTTGGTTGATGTTTCACTCGATTCTGATTGATTATAGATGGTGTGAGATGCTCTGATTGCATCTCTATAGTGGCCTGGAGCTACAAAGTTTGCAACAGGCAAATTATGGACTTTTTTCTGCACCACATTTCACGATGTTACATGATTTTGATGAGTTAAAATAGCTGGCTACCAAATAATAATCTACTAGCATTAACAGAACTAAAAAGGAAAATAAAAGAGGAAAAAATAGAGCCATAAATTTCATTCGTCATTTTAGAAAAGTGCTTCTTCTAGACATCTAGACATCTTACAAATGAAGGTGCAATGCGGTCTTACATTGCTATTTGAAGAACTGTCCCAATAGTAATGTCATTCAGCCTGATCAGTTTTAAAACATTTGTTAAACCTTAATGTGAAGCTTGAGAGCTTGAACATTTAAGGAATTATGCATCCCATTCTAATTGTGTGCCTTTGCTTTCAAGTCCATTTGTGCATCATAGCCAAATTATTACAAGTATCAAGGAACTGTCATGAGATGATACAGACAAAATGCGCTGTGTGCTAAATTTGGTGGGGGACGGAGGCAGCCTGACAGGAGCAATAAAAACCAACAGCTACTTGCATGGTTTGCCCTATGGTGGCACCATGGAGCGTGACCAAATGTGGTTTGACTTACTTCTGGGCATTCCCAAATATGTATGTGCAGCCTTGTTGCCCTAGCATCAAGTATCTAGGAATTATGCCTCTCAGGTTAGGTGCAGGGTCCAGTAAACATAAAAATAGGACATCATAAGTGCCAAGTGCTGAAATGTGTTCATCTTGTGCTGCTGCAGTGCTTAAACAATGAACTAAGATGGATTTGCAGGGAGTACTGGTATGACTACTCTAATTTTCATACTAAAATGTCAATCCCCTGCATTGTGTGTGTGTGAGCAGGTGCGTACCCTGGCCAGGACAGACGAGGCGCGAGGTCTGCTGTGGCTGATGGAGGAAGAGGCTGTTCAGCCTGGAGGTTCAGAGGAAACGCTGCTGGAGAGACTCTTCAACTACTATGGCCCTGCTCAGGGAGAGAACAAAGGTAAACTGTCTAGTAAACCAGTGTAGTCCACTATTTAACACTCACTGGTTTTAAGAGTAAACAAGCACAGGATTTGCTACTGGTGCCCCGCTGGTGTGGCACATGATGGGAGAAGGCAAGCTGTGGAAAAATGGGTTACATAAATTTGAGGTCACCAAAGTTGACAGGATGCATGCTCTGGGTAGCATGAATGTGCTTACAAAGTTTCATGGCAATCTATCCAATAGACTTTAAGATATCAATATGACATTGTAGCCTAGTGGTGGTGTGGGAGGATTTCAATGTACATCTCACCAAAATCAAGAGGAGTCTTCCTTTAGGGAGTATGAATGCACTCACCAAATATCATGCCAATCCACCAGATTTCTGATATCCTGTTTACAAGTTGACACTTTGGTCAAAGGGTGGTGGTAGAGAAAAAGTGAGATAAATCAAAGGGTTCACACTCTGGGTAGATAAATGTGCTCACCAAATTTCACGGTAATCTACCTCATAGATGTTGGGATATTGTGTGCAAACCAAAATTTTGCTTGACAGTGGCTCTTGAGGAAAGGTCATAGGATCACCCAAATTGACCTCGTTCATGTTCTGCTGAGCATGAATGTGCTCAGCAAACTTCATGGCAATCCGGCCCAAAAGATTTCAAGATATGTTGCCAGACAGATGGACATCCCGTGTCCTGCCTGCCAGTGGGGCAAAAGACAAATGGCACTGTTGTCATACTGTAGGCAGCTTGAGACAAGAACAGGAAAATAACACACAGCAAACATACTTGAATTAGAATAACTGATACGTGACACTGATATTAACTTTTTATTAGAAGTCAGATATGTTGCCATTCAGTGTCATCGACCTCTGATATGAATGAATATTTCATATGAATATTTAATTAGTGGAATTTTTTGGCATGAAACCATAAAATGTAAAGGTATTGAATATCATATATGGTGTCCAGAGACTTTTTAACTCCCACATCCCACCCTTGCCCCTCCTGCAGGACCCAGTCTGCTGCTTAAAGGAGAGAAGCCCCACCTCTTCCTGTTGGGCCACAGCCACGGCACTGACTGGGTGGAGTATGATGCCCAGGGCTGGCTGAGCCACGCCAAGCACAACCCCGCCGCCCAGAACGCTGCCACGCTGCTGCAGGACTCCCAGAAGTACGACTACTCACTGTGACAAAATATATTCATCTTTGATGTTTTGAGATAAAAAATGTACAGTGTTATTGGACTTCAGTAAAGTAACTTTTTTTGTGTCCATCTTTGGTGCTAAACGCTCATTGCTGTGGTGTTTCTGCATTGCACTTCTCAGTGATCACTTGTCAATCAAGCAGTTTGTGCCCAGTTCTACTTCATACTCCTTATTTAATTCATTTCAAACAACCCATAAATATAAAATACATCTCTTCTCACACAGGCTCTCACAGCCCATATACATCTTTCTGATCAGTTCACAAAAGTCTTCAAAGCTGTTTAATTATTGCTGTGCCATGAAATCATAATGTGGAAACTCTGTGCTTGACTAATTCACAATTTAGAAAAAAAAAAATCTCTGTCCAAATAATATTAGATCTATCTCAGTTTGTACCTCTCCAAAATCAAATGAGTGATTTGTTAGGAAAAGCAAGGATAAGTACAAGATTATATCAGTGCATTCTGCCACCACTTTTTACAATGATGAGTACAAGTTGTAAGTAGCAGTTAATCCAAAGCAAGTCTACACACATCCAAAAGGATTTAGGAAAAGTGAAGTCCATGCTTTGATGAAAGTAGCAGGCAAGACAGTGAGCCAGGCAACACAGAGAGCAGCCCATCAACATATGGGCCTCCAAACAATACAATATGCCACTAATACATTCAGATTAGCTCCATGTACTTTATAATTGAAGTATCAATCACTGGCTGACGTGTTGATAAAGAATAGCATATGCAGTTGATCACTTGCATGCATACCAATACAACTGTGTATGAAGATGTACTTGCTTCTCTTCTTGTTCCTTACTTTTTTCTGTATCTCACTCTGTCTCCTAATGCCTCTTTTTTCCCTCTCTTCTTTTTTATTTATTTATTTTTTGCTTTTCTACTCTACTCTCTCTAATTGGCTGCAAAACCATGTTTTTTTAACCATATTTATCCATTTTCTATCCCATTACTATCTTGTTCCCCCTTTCCCACTATCCTTTCCACTATCTACCTACCTCCTTCCACATCCATTCCTCCTTTCACCAACACCATCATCATTCATCAATTCTTCTTCATATCGCCTTCTCGCCCTCTCACATCTTTTTCTCCACCTCCATCCATCACCGCAGGAAGAACATCAGTGGACTGTTCATGGGCCGGGCAGGCGGGGCTACGGTGCTGTCAGGTTCCATCGCCGGTCTGGAGGGCGGCTCCCAGCTTGCCCTGCGACGAGCCACCAGCATGAGGAAGACCTTCACTACGGGCATGGCCGCCGTCAAGAAGAAGAGCCTCTGCATACAGATCAAGCTACAAGTGGTGAGTGGAGGGGCAAGAGGAGAGTGGTGGTGGAATGAAGGTAAAGTCTGGTTGAGTTGGTTTGCTTATGGTGGCCAAATCAACTGGATGGTGTATCCACAGTTTCCTTAAAGGAATACAATGTTTTGGGCAAAATACCCCTTTTCAAACTTAGCCAGACTGAGACAAGATGTTTGATACCATTTTCACCTCTGCACGTCCACTGGTTCGGCTCCTATGGTTAGCATTTTGTGTTAGCTTAGCATAAAGACTTGAAGTCTACAGGAGTCATTAGCCTAGATCCGCCAAGGTGAAGAAATAAACCTTACAGCAACTCTGAAGCTGTCTTGTTTAAATAATGTTTTGTATTTTAAATACACATTTGGGATTTTTTTTTTTTAAAACAAGGGTCGTTTAAGGAGGTAGGCACCACCAACATCTCCTAAATAGACTGTTTTTTTTTTTTTTTTACAGTTCCGAGATGTGTATTTCATTACCGTGTAATACACAATACATTGTGTGCATCAGCTTCAGAGTTACTGTAAGGTTTATTTAGTTAATTTGACGCAGCTAGGCTAATGACTCCTGTAGACTTCAAGTCTTTATGCTAAGCTAACACAAAATGCTATCCAAAGGAACTGAACCAGTGGATGTACAGAGGTGAAAATGGTATTGAACAAGTTGTCTCAGTCTGGGTAAGTTTGAAAAAGGGTTTTGCCCAAAACATTGGAGTATCCTTTTAAACTGTTTTTCTTTAGGTTTCATTTCAATGCAAGATTCTTTACATTTTTTCATAATTACCTCAGTCAGATTTAAAGTAAGACAAAGAAAAGAGCTGGTTTGATTCTTTGTTTTGTTTGTTAAATTGGTCTTGCTGTAAATTCAGTTCCAGGTGGCCTCAAAAAGTCTCAAATTTCGCATTGCAGATATCCTAAAAAAAAGAATTAGTCAAAACAGTGGGAATGAATAATGAAACCTCGGCCACAAACACACTGCAGCTTAATGCAGTAGCCACTTTTCATTGAGGTGCTTAATCCTGTAAAGTTCACATACTGTCTGCTTTTGAGTGTGTGACAACCACATTCTCCATTCACACTAATTACCAGAAAGATTCAGGTTTGATTGTGAATTTTATTAGTCCAAGTGGTATGTACCAGAACCAAAGTGACACATGTTGCAGTAAAGGTGCAACACTGGTGTTGTCCAGTGAATTCAAAATATGGTGTAAATTGACATGGCAGAAGCCATATTGGTTGGAGCCATAAATGTTACTATGGTCACTGACATTATTACAACCTTTGCCTCTACATACGGTGTAGTAATTCTCAGTTACAGTTGTGTCTGTAACCACTTTTGGCCTTAAGCCTCACCAGTCTGCATTGTAGGATTTCAGACAGCAGCAATGACAAACTGGTCCTTTCCTGTTTCCCCAAGTTGTTCAGATAAACAAGAGGTTTAAACACTGAGCGCACACTGATTCAGGAAAAATTATCTGTTAAGTTTTAACTGTGACTGTTCATTTTCAACGTTTCATTTAATTTCAAAATGTCTAATAGGTTATGATTTGCAGAAATCATTGAATATGATTTCCATTGTAAATGAAGAGGAAGCCAAGCAGGGAATCTGATTAGCTTCACCAAATGGTACAGCTTTTTCTCCTGGTCTCCAAAATGTTCATTCCAAAGAGGAAAATAACACCCCTGTTTACTGCTTTATTTTGATTGGAAGAGGAGGTGGAAAAAGCAAGTGGATAACTGTACCCAGATTTTTCAGTATCCACTTTGTCTTCAGTGCTGTGGTTTAAGTGTTTAAAAATTGGGTAAATTCAACTCTCAATCTTTGTTCTTTGTGGTGCTTTATGTCAGAGTTGGCAGTTTACCCTTAATCTCCTATTGCAAAAAAAAAAAAAAAAAATCCGATTTGCTGTCTACTGCATAGACACAGCATTTAGGCAAACCTAATGCTGCATATAAAGTTGTCATTCTGACTGAATATGTTGTTGTGGTCCATTCTATAATTTGATAGAGACTATATTTTTTAGTCTCCGCGCCTTGTGGGAATCAACCACATCTAATATAAAAAAAACAAAAAAACAAGCAAACTCAAAACTAAAGTCTGAATTGCCATACCATTTCTGTCTTTAGGATGCCCTGGTTGACACGGTGCGTCGGTCCAGGGTTCACTTTGTCCACTGCCTGCTGCCCAAAGCTGAGGCAGTCGGGGGAGGAGGAGAGCCCCGTGTGGCCCACGGGGAGAGCCCCGACTCAGGCCTCATGACACTGGATGTGTGTCTGATGCGGGCCCAGCTCCGCGGATCTAAACTGCTGGATGCGCTGCGGATCTACAGACAAGGTAACGAAGTAGCTTTCAAATCCCGGATTTTTATTTCTAGTTTCCCTCATTCAAATACAGAGTCCCCAGGGAATACTTTTGTACTATATAGTTTAGCAATCTGTGCCCTCAAAGTAACTTTTCCTCCAGCATGTAGACCAAAAACGCATTACCATATGTCAAGCAAGGCAGGTACAGGCGCACCGGAACTCATTTCAAAGCCTCTTCCCCACTTTGAAACTCTGAGGTGACCCATCTGAATGTTTTGTAACTATGTAAATTAAAAAAGTAAATAATATTTCTTGCTTGTCATCTTGCCTAAGGCATTTGAGCCCAATAGTGCATTTCACTTGTATAGGTACGACATTTAAATGGGCTCCAGTAACCTTATACGTGTTCCTTGGAGGATGTATGCTTTTAGATTCTTCAGCCCTTCATCCCTATGCAAAATTCCTGTCTCGCTGGTGTTATTGCCACCTCTGCCTCTCTAAAAGCTTGAGAAAACCCTGTAACCTTGACAGTTGTTGGTTCCAGCAGTATATTTCCACCTGTCAAACCTTCAGAACTTTGTCGTTTTTGCTCTCAAGTCCTTTGATTTGTTTTTCTACTGTATTTCTCCCGAAAAATACACATTGACGGTTGACATGCTGTTAGAGATTCACAAACAGAAAAATCCCAGCCAGCCGCAGTCTGCTGTGTTTTTTTCCTCCTCACCTCTCTGTTCCTCTACCTTCCCGCCTCCAGGATACCCAGACCACATGGTGTTCTCTGAGTTTCGCCGCCGCTTCGACGTTTTGGTGCCGCACCTGACCAAGAAGCACGGCCGCCACTACATTGTCACTGACGAGAAGAGGGTGAGTGGCTGTTAGACTGGTATTCTAGTATATTGGCCTTTGCTGCTCACAATGTGTTTATGCTGTGAGCAACTTGATTGATGGTGATTGACGCTCTACTCTGACTGTGGGCAGTGCGACAAGTGCTTACTGTAGCTGCACACAGCCACTACATATGTGCCAAGTCTTGACCCAAGAAAAATAAGCAGTTTGTATTCAAAAGATGTCTTTTTCACTGCTTTGGTACTGCCATTCATAAAGTTACAGAGTTTTTATGGAGTTGACATAGCTTTCCAGCAAGCACTAATTAGGTAGCATTAATCGCAGCAGCTTTCAGAAACAGAAAAACCTCATTAAAATGGTATCAGAGCTGACTATCAGCCCCAAGGATGGATGTAAACATTCACAGCCTTGTTTTGGAGAGGTTCATTTGCCTTTCTCGGCCAGCAAAGCTTATTGACCTGCCACAAGGCAACTGAGTTTTGCTGGTCTTTGAGGTCCATAGGGAATGAATGGACTTTGGGCGATGTGTTGATCACCAGCTGGAAATTGCAAGCTCAGTTGGATATTTTTGTGCAGTCAAATTTACAGAAAATATGGAAAAGTAAGGAATGGTTTGAAACATGCAGGGACTGTCAGGTCCGTTCGCACAAGACTTGGAGTGTGACTTTCACTATTAACATTATTGGTTTTTGCTATTGGAAATGAATGTGGTGGGCGATGGGAGACTGTGTACTCCTAAAAATCAATCTCCCCTAAAATAGTTCTAAAATAAAGTTGGCAATATGAGAGTATTGAGTATATACTGATATTGGCATTTCATTTTTATATTGGTGGATCTGCAGGACTCATAATAAAAGCCACTAACAACATTTTATTGCTGAAAGTTTGGTTTCTTACTTTGGATACTTTGGCTAGTTGCATACAATCACTTAATATCCTGTAGTCTCCCACAAAGTCAAAGTATTATTTTAAGGAGCTGCTAAACCACCTAAAAATTTGTTAGTGACTGTTTTCGTGAATGTTTTAAGGTCCCATGGTCTAATCTAGTCTCATGGATCTCAGGAGCTTTTACTGACAACAATACAAATTCTGGAGAGTATTATTGTTCTATTGTTGTTGGCAGGAAAATAGTAAAATTATAGATATTGAATATCAGCACAAAGTATCGGCAATTGGCTTGCTCCAGTCAAAAAAAATTGCTATGGGCCTTCGCTTGAATATATTGGGTGAACTGGAGAGGCTGGGGATTCAGTGTTTCTCTCTCTGCCATCCACGTTGTAACCTAACTGTTTGAATACAGTTCTATCCCTCTACTCCGATTCTCCTCCCTCTATCCTCTCTCTCCTGTCCTGCTCCAAGAGGCGCTCTTGTGTGTAATTAATTATGATTGTGCAGGCTGGCAGCATACGGCTACTGTACTGATTAATTACCGGCAGTGGGAAGAGCTCTCTTCCCTCCTCCCTCTCTTTTCTCTCGTTCTCCCATCCCCCCATCCCCTTGTCTCTCTTCACTTTTTTTTTCCCCCTTGTCTCGTTATCTTTCAAGTCCTTTTGTATAGGAGGCTGAACAGTTTAGGAACATCCCTCAGTATATGATTAATGGCTTCTCTGCATTCTGCTCAGGCAGTATATGGTGCAAAGTCGTGATTAGCTTTTATGAATGGGAGTGGGAGAGGGAGGGAAACTATCTCTGCGTTAAGAGCTTTAATCTATGCGCTGAAGTCCATAGTATTAAAAAAAGGTATACAGTGGTCTTCATTAAACACTGATATATATGAATTCAGAGGCTGCCTGAGAAGCCTGCTGAGCAAAACTGATGGCCAGTACAAAACAGTCAACCCATTACGTTTGTCGTTTGAATGTGCTGCGTAAACGGGCCATTTCAATGAATCGCCGCTGTCAACAGTAGAGATTTAAGTGGATCAATTAAGTAGATCATCGAAATGGGTCTCATCTCGCCACCACACCAAAACACATGGGCAGTAAAGTAGCTCACCAGACTCCTTGGAGATGAGCTTAGGGAGGATAGCCCACTCAGAAAGAACTAATGATACCTCGTTCTCTGGGGAGCGGGGAAGGAAGAAGGGAAGAGAAAGAAAGCAGGGAAAAGGGATGAAAGGAGGCAGTTTGAGATAGAGAAGGGCGTGTAATTGAAAGAAGAATATGAAAGAATGGGTTCAATGAGAACAAGAGAGCAACAGGAAGAGAATATTTATTTACGGAGTCTGTCTGAGAAATCGTTCCTTATTTTTTTTTGCCAAACAAAAAGCTCCGTCTTTCTGCTGCTGACAGCCCAGTTCTGTCAGTTCCTCTTAACACAATGCGATGCAGCCATGATGCTAGTAGCCTGATGCTTTACCTGCAAGCCCCTGCACTCCTGCCAAGAGCTTTTCAGCCCAACCAAGAAATACCCCTCAATCACCCTTTCAAAGATAGCAAAAGAAGAACATCCACCAAATCATACAATGTTCCTTTCAATGTCACGTCCCCGGCAGGCTCAAACCAGAGTGGAACTTTAAATGTAAAGTTCCTTGACATGAACAAAAGGGCTAGACTGGTGTAGGAGGCTGCCATTTATTTAAAAAAAAAAAAGAAAGAAAGAAAGAAAAAGGATGTAATCCATGTAGTCCACCTCTGATGGGATGGGTATGATGTAATTTGATTGATCACATATTTATCGTAGAATCAATCAATACTACACTGGTTGTGTATGGGAGACACTTAACCTGAATTCACTCTAGAACATTTTGATCAGATATGCATGAATATATTCATTATCATCCTAGGTTTCAGTGGAGAGCTTGTGTCCCATGGTCAAAATGCTTTTTCAAAACTCTTTCGACTCTAAGAAGAAGAAAGTCCTGGTGCATGCTGCATACATTTAGGGTTTTGGATTTTCCATAAATAAACATTGGTTTTACAGAGAGATTATGGCATCCATCCATTTTGTACTTTCCATTTTGACTGTGTCTGTGCAACTGCTCCTCCCTTTTCTTATGTAGTAAACATTAAAATACATTAGTTTTCGGCACACATAGCAGCTGCTTTCTAAATTCCGGTATCAACCTTGGAAAAACCTGTATCAGTCAAATTCATGGTGAGGAAACAGTCTTCACTGTGTCTTGCAAAGGTTGAGATGACGCAGGGGATGAAAACTGAAAGAAAAAGGGACGCGAGAAGCTTCTACATCTGACTAGTTTTATGCTTTCAAGTCCCAGGAGGCAGAGTGGCGGAGATGTGTGTGTATGTGTGTGTGTTAGGGGGAAGGGTGTTTGTTGCCATGGCACCATGCCGGCGTCATTTGGGCAAACAGGTCATGTGGTCAGATGGAGGTAAACCCGCGTCAGTGGAACAAACAGGTTTGTTTTTGTTTATCTGTCCACTGACTGTTTGTTCTGCTGGTTTCCAGGCGGTGGAGGAGCTGCTGGAGTCCTTGGAGCTGGAGAAGAGCAGCTACCACATGGGGCTGAGCAGGGTGAGTGGACACAAACACACACATACACATACACACACACATACACTTTTGTTTTGCAATACTTTTAGGAATCCTAATTCTTAGGATTCTTAGCCCTAAACCCAAGTCTGAATCCTAAACTACAGTTATCACTTACCCTAACCTAAACCTGTCCCCCACTCTATTTTTAAAAACCAAATCCTAATCCTAATCTAGTCTTTTAATATATATCAGGGTTCCCGCGGGTTCTTGAAAAGTCAGTCGTATGAATTTAGGCCTTAAAAGGTCTTAGAATGTCTTAAATAATATTTTCATAGGTATTAAAAACTCACTGGATGATAAAGTGATGTTGTAATTTAATTTGAGTCACAAACTGTTCAGACTCGTCCTAATTTCAATTTAATCAACTTAAGTCTCTGACTGCCACATCCGGCAGAGCCATGATGGCAAAATGTAAGTTTAACCCAGTCCAACTGACGCGTCGCACATCATCTTCTGAGTCTAATAAAAAGGTCAATATGCACACAGACAAGACAACAAACTTAACTGAGCACACACAGAGACACACACACTCCCCGCTCACTGGACTTTAGGATAATTGCCGCTGGTCCAAGTAAAAGTATCCATAAATCCATCCGGGACATGATGAAAATCTGAAATACTGTGGCTGTTCTCACTGAACACAATTATATTTGTCTTACTGGTTGACAAAGAGCAATTATTCTGGGAAATGAGCATGAAGCCCGCTGTTGGCCCATATGCTCATGAAGTAGGTCTTAAATTGTGGTCTTAAAAGTCTTAAATTTGACTTTGTGGACGCTGCAGGAACCCTGTTTACATGCACATGCAGCCACACAACCTTTTTCTGTGTTACAAACTACAATGTAAACCATTTTTCCAAAGGGACAAAAACTCCAAAGGCTAACAAAAAGAAGATCAGAGACAAAGCCAGATTCATTTACCTAAGGGTAAATGTTTCCCCGCAGTCTCTGCTGTTTTTCTCTTTTCAAGTTCAGCATATAAAAACTGAGACGAAACTTATTAAATCAGACATTAGCTGTGCCTCTCTGTGCGGGAAGCTTTTCCCCATCACACCTTCCTCAGCGGCTGTGAGTTTGTGTCACTATCAAGCCGACTCCTGGCTACCAGTCCTGACGGCTTTATCACCTAGTGACACTTTTTCAGCTAAACAGATATTTAGAGAGCATCTTCGATTCTACGTGCCTATTTCCCTAGAAAATCGTGTGGCGGGGATGTGAATGTGAATGTAAGTGGTGTTTTGTTCCTGTGCAGCGACAAATCTTTCCATTCTCACCTTCAGGTGCCCTAGTGGTTTTGAAAGGGGAGAACCGAACTTGTTTATTTGTGCCACTGTGTGCCGATGACCCCTGCCAGGCATCAAGTCTCACAAAGCCAGATTCAGACTCTTTGAGATGGAAAACTGTGAATCACAAGCAAAAAGAGAGGCTGATGGTTTTGTTAATTAGCTCTCTGAATGTCTTCGGAATAGAGAACAGTCAGCGCCTTGAGCCGTCAATTAGAAAAGTTTCTTGGCAGATATTGCAGGGGGTTTAACCTTTCATGCCTTCCATGTCTGTCTACTGTATACTTGGCCTGCTAGAATATCCAAGTTCAGATGAAGTTCAAATTCAGTGCATGCTGCAGTGTACATATTACTAAGACTACAAATGCCCCCTGTTACACAGCATTTCAATTGGCAGACAAGACACAAAGGGGATCTGGCCAGCCTATGTGGCATAGTGCCACAAACCCACACACTGGGCATTATTTATCAAATTATGCACTGGGATGGCCTGTAGCCAACCCCTATCCAGACATTGATTTTTGGTGACTTGATGCAATGAAATTGACCTCTGTCACAACAAGTGTCAACAGCTTTATACTGTTCAGGGCATCTCATTTCCTCAGCTCTGTTGATTGACATTTCATTGCTCAAACAAACAGAGGCTGCTTCTTTGTATTGATTTTAAGAGAATGTGTCCTGCTCGGTCCAGATCAATGCCAGTCTCTTTACCCTTTTTTTTCCCCAGTGGTGGGTTACCTGTAAAGAATCATTTCAGCTCTCGAATCACAGTCAGTGGATACCAATCCCATACAACAGTCCCTCGCTCACATAAACTTTGCACATTCCCACTGAGGTTTGAGGTTGCTCAGAGTTTCAGTATGAGATGGGGTTTCATTTTGCTCCCCTTTTCTCATTCACCCATGCTGTACATATAGATCAGTGGTATTATAAAGGAGACCC
>OMKZ01016400.1:0-25034 GCA_900302535.1 Neoniphon sammara
CCTCCCTACCCTGAGAAACTTATGCAAAGAAAGTGCATGTACAAAGGCCATTTGCAATTTTACAAAATGGCAGACATAATGCTTTTACTGAAAAATGAAGGCCTGCCATATTGTGTGGGAGAGGAAAAAAAGTATGGCAGGAGAGGAAAAATGGAGAAAAATCATGCTGGCCTGGTTTACGACAAATAGATAGCTCTATTGATTTCCCTTTTACAGTGACTGTCCATCCCTCACTGTTGTGATTACACTGACCTATTTCAGAAAAAAAATAGCTGTCTATTATGGATTAAACCAAAATGTCCAAAAAGAAAATACTCTTTTTTGTGGAACAAACAAAATAGAGTAAGATGAAACATAACCTATAGTACAGAGAGAGAGAGAGAGAGGAAAAAAAAAAAGATTGTGTCAATTTAAGTGTTCAATGTTGCTCTGGGAGAGGAGGAAACGAGTTGCAGTACCACGCTGAGAATCAAATAACTTTACCAGAGAACAAGTGCCTGTACTTACTGGGGCCCTGTATTGTTGAAACCAACTCTTAAAAAAAAAAAATAATAATAATAAATAAACAAATAAAAATAAACAAAAAACACACAGCAACATTAAAGTGATTGCTAAACGATGCTAAACGCAAACTTTACAAATTCTAAATAATTCTGAATGGCAGCAAAAGAGTTTAACATATTTGTTAATAATCCACTGCATTGTTTATATACTGTAATACACCACAGCACCGTTAAGCGCTGTATGCCTTGCGCTGACTATTCCTCTGTGTGTATTGCTGTGTGTGCTCGTCCTGTTCCAGTGTGTCTGCGCCGTGCGTCTCACTAGACTATCTCTCTCCATGTAGCTCAGGGGACTCTGGCTGGCTGATCTTCATTATCAGCCCTAGCTTAACAATGTACTGGATGCACTTCCCACATGAGTGCAACTAACAAATCCCCACAGAGCTGAATCAAGGCAACAATGTGATGAAACACCTTCAAACATCCACTGAGCATGGAACACTGAGCTATGCAGAGACAACTCACACTGCCCCGGGCGATTCCACAGGAGTACGCCTGTTGCCAAGCAAAATTAGACAGCAACTGGGACATATTATTCTCCTAAATTGGCACTGTACAGCACTATTAAGGACCATAAATCTCATGTTTGATTAACTGAAAATACCTCAACTCACAGAGCCAATACATTAGCATTCTACAACTGAGAAAGTCAAGTGGGATCTGCCGTGTCATAATAAGAGGTGAAGCAGATGCTTTACAAGGGTAAGACCCATCAACTTGCCATGCTAAACACAGAGAGCATTATTGGGATTAATAATGTTGTTAGCATATTTTTCAAACACACACCAGACTATTTTGATGGGTGTAGCGTAAAGTGTGGAGATTCAAAGGCGGGATATACACATAATGCATGGCATCTGCAATACTATGACTTTATAATTTTGGCTACATAATGAGTGGTATAATTCAGATGTAAGCGCGCGCTGTTTTTCACAGGGAGCGCAGTAGTGTCTTAATCATCCGGTTCACTTAAAAGCAGATTGGATGTACTGTGTGAGAGTAGATCTCCGAGGAGAGGAACTCAATACATCGTGCTGGCAAATAAATGAGGATGCAGGGGCGAAGCTATGTTTCTCAATCAGTGTAAGCCGTCTGTCACCGCGATGGAGATAAATACAGTGTGGAAAACACTGGGACTTTCTGCAGCGGGTCTGTAAGACTCATTTACCAAGAGTCACATTTGTGCTACTGCCTCCCGCTGGCCAGACTACACCCAGACACACTCTGTGCACATCCTGCCACCAACTTCTGACCCCTTCAACATGCGCTGTCCGTTTCACTGGCATCGATTGATGCTGCGTGTAATCTCTCACAAAGGCAACTGTGGAAAATCAGCAGTATTACTGTGGATATCCAGCCTTTCGTCTTGACGCGTATCACCGTCTGAACTGGCAGCAGACAATCACTACATTGTACATCTACAGCTGAAAGAGAGCAAGAGAGAGAGAGGATTAGACCTATGTAATCAGTAGATCTGCTCTGCTCGAGGAAGAGCATCCTGCTCAGACAACCTGTATGTGAGCCCTCTGTTCACTAGCTAGCTCTCTGCTATCCGAGCTGTGAGACAGAGCCCCAGACTGCTGATGGTAGATTAGAGGTGAGACGTCTAATCTCAGTGTAATCAGCTGGTGCATCTGATCCTCCGCTCCACACCATCTCCCTCAACAGGTCCAAACAGAAACTCATCTCACAGCAACACCGCCTGGCCGGGCTAGGAGGAGGAGACAGAACACATTTGGTGTCCACAATGAAGTAAAATAAACAATAGCAGCATGCAAATAGAGTTGCTTTCTTTTTTTTCTCTGACACCACTAAATCTAAAAGAATATATAACATCTTAGCAATCCCTGGAAAAAAATTTTAGTAAGTCATTTAGTCTCATATTCAGTCAAAATCTGCCAGTAGGATGAGATAATCCCACATGTTTCCAATGCTCATCAACTTGTGTCCAGATTTTTATTGAATCAAGTGTCATTTTCCTGATACTAGTGGGCCGATCTCCCTTGTTTTAACATATTTATACTTGTTCCAAGAAAAATTCCTGAAGCTGCGCTGGAAACAAGTGGGATTATCTCATCCTACTGGCAGATTTTCTCCCTTGTTTAAAGTAAAAAAAACAACAAGATTTTAACACTGAACATGAAGATAAATGACTTTTTTGCAGTGATCATCATAAATTCTTCAGATAAATTTTCAAGTACTGTCAGATTTTTTATTCACCAAAAATATTCATGTAACGTTTCATGTTCCAGTTTTTTTTTTTTTTTTTACTTATGAAATTTAGCAACTGTAGCCTGCAAACTAGGGATAGATCAGTAGAGTCCTTTTTTATGAAGTAAGTCTACATACAGCAGAGTGTCTATAAAACTGTCTGGAAAACATAAAGGACAACCACACTTGACTTTTTGCTGAGAATTACAGCTTGGCGTTGTGAGAGAGTGCTGAGAGGAGAGTGAGACTGAGCGAGGCGGAGAGGAGATAGGTTGCGGCCACAGACAGTAAATCTGTCTAAGTGAGTCCATATAATAGCCTGAATGGGAAGAGGACATCACAGTCATCGGCACAATGATATAAGTATCCGTTTTCATCTAGAATACTTCACCTCCTTATGGCTCAATGATTAGCCCAGCCAGGTGAATTGAAGTGTGGTGGAAAGGAGGGGAGAGAAAGACAAAAGAGAGGAAGAGGAGAGGAAAGGAGAGGAGAGGAGAGGAGAGGAGGAGAAGAGAGGAGAGGAGAGGAAAGGAGAGGAAAGGAGAGGAAAGGAGAGGAGTCTGCCAGTGAACAGCTGCCCCTGTAATTTATATTGATGAGGGGACTGGCGTGGCGGGGAGCTTCCAGTGGTTTGATCACTCAGGCAGAGTGGGGAGTTAGTCAGAGACACGGACCATCCCTGTGGTCTGCGTTGGACTGGGAGGACCTTCTGCACACACACGCACACACAAACACACTCATATGCATGCACACACACATGCACACACACAAGCGAGACTGCCTAGCTCCCATTACCAGAGGCAGCGGTGGACTGGCATAGTGGGAAAGAGTTTCCACTACAAGAATAGACCCAGAGTCTGAGTATAACCATGTAGGGCAGAGCCATCTCCCTCATTATTACTTCACCAGCCATAATCACCATGCTCCTCTCACCATACTCAATGACCATTAACTGGCCCTTGAACTTCCGCTTGTGCACACAGCTTTGACGAGGCTCTATAGCCGCTTCCTGCCTGTGAGGCACAGCAATCAACTACTTGTTAAGGGGCTTTACTTTGATTTCCTCACATAGACAAGATTTGAATATTTCTCAGTGAAATGAGGCAGTGTAGTCCAGTCTCTGCCCAGGGCTTTGAACCCAAGACTCCTAAATCATGCTCTTTGATTTGAGCCCCCTTCCGGTGTAGAGGTGCTTAGCGCCGCACTAATTAAGATAGTGGGGCGGTGGATGGTGGGTCAAAGCAGCTCTGTTCTACCTTGAAGATATACTCACACACACACATATACACACATACACACACACACACACATACACACACACACACATCAAACAAACACCACAGCCCCTCGAGACGAGCAAATAGCTTAACACACAATCACGCTGCTGTTTTGACGGGGCTGCTGGAGTCAGGTAGGGCTGTCTAATGTAGAAGATCATATCCTTTACCCTGCTGTCTGATGTAAGAAACAGCCGGGGTGTTTTACAGGGCGGGATGCAGCCTCTCGCTCTGTGAAACACTCCGACCGCTCTTACAGAAAAGCCCTCTGGCCTTCCCTCTCCACAAGTTTCATCAGAGTGATCAGAGCGAAAGGATAGCCTTCAGGGCTAGTCTCTTCTATTCTCACAGTGGGGTAGGAAAACACACACACACGCACACACACACACATATAGACACACACACAGCAGTACACTACAGGAGGTATTTTTACATGCCATTTCGACTGTACTTCACAAGTGTCAAAATACAGTACAAATCTCTTGGACATCATCGATTTCTGCAGGTAAGACTACTCATCAATTCTTTATGAGCAGATTGAAATTGAAAAGGCTAGAGAGGCATAGCCCCGCTCACTAGTGGAGTTTACAAAGAGCCTTTGCTTCTCACATGTGAGGCATCTAGTGTCACATAACGTGTCTGTATCTTTCAATATCTGATAGGATCTGTGCTTGAGGAATACATACTCTTGGTAGTTAACCCAGCCTCAAAGGTTACAAACCACACAACACCACATCCGTGTTTTTCAGCTGCAAGGCCTTGCAGAGAACAAAGGTGCTTCAGCACACTGGGTGCTTTAACAGCGCATGATTATCGAGCAGTCATAAGACTGCATAGCATTTTAATTTCCTCTCTGGGGTTATCATCATATTCTCTCCAGGATGGAGATAGAGAAAAAACTGAATAGTGAAAGGGGATGGCACAGATCTTATATTGAGGGTATGAGTTTATCACAATAATATTCATACAACAGTGTGTCTATAGCCACTGATGAAACATGAATACAGAAAAAAAACATATATAGATTTTTTATGATACTGGAGATAAAATGAAATTAGTAGTTTTAGAGATTTTTTACACATTTATTCTCTCTATACTGTAAAATGTGTCTGAAGAATGAAATGGGATTTCTATAGCCTTAGAACTGTAATGCAGAAACAGGAGATGAATAAATACAAAGTCGTTGTACTCACAAGTATGTGTCTTCTTTGTTACTGAGATACCTGCAAAAAAAAAAAAGAAAATAAAGATGAAATCCATGAATAAAAATATTCTTAAAACAACTGTAAAATGCCCACACAAATATCTCATTTACATGTAGCTGTGCACATCTCTAACTGTGATAGTGATAATGGCAATGAAGAAGAAAACCCTGTGGTGCAGCAGACTGCCACTGTCCAAGGTCAGTGGGGTGACAAGCCTGCAGCAGTTATGTGTGTATGCGGGTGTTCCTCCTAAAGCCATGCTATAAGAAAAAACATCAACATCAACATCTACAGCTAGGTGCTTCAAACTCCATCCTCTGTGGCCAGCTAATGAAAATTCATACCGAACAAACAACATTTGGAATGCTAATGCGTTGAGCAACTGTGGTGATTGGGCCTGAGCACATGACTAAGCCTGTTCCCCAGAGCGGGCGACGGCGGCGCTTTGACCTCAGTGTGAGTCAGACCTGTGCCTTGGCTGAGGCTGAGGTGGAGCTGGGCTGCCACTGCTCATCCTTCCCTTCCTCGCCCCTTCGGGTGTCAACTCATCGAATGAGCCACTCCGGCTCTTGCTCTGGCTCTGGCTGCCTCTCCTGTCTGCAACATTGGTCTAATGCCCCAGGAGCCTGATGCGGGCGAGCGCACAGCCAACCATGGTCCCTAGCGGCCCCCTGGATGCTCATGCTTTGCGGGGCGAGAGCACACTAATAGATCCCACTTGTCATGCGGAAGCAATGGCTAATTTTTCTACAGCTTGCATTTGAAACTCGTGGGACGGCGAGCTGACATGATTCAATAACTCTCTGTGAAAAAGGCGTCTGGCCGGAGATAACAATGTTTCAGACACGTTTGAGGGGAAACGAGTCAAAGAGCAACGAGGGGGAAAACAAATAAGCCCTTCAGCCTCCTATAGACACACACACACACACATGCACACGCTCAGAAACAAATATCTGATATCAACTCCATTGAGCAGAAAGAGGGAAAACAGTCACCTAGGGGCCGGCAGTCCGTGCTGCAGCTCTAGCATTGTTCCAGCGCTCAGGGCCAAAAGCATCTGTTCTGACTAACTGTGACATTACGCAAGGAGAAAAACAAATAGTAATCCAGTCTTAATTCCACACCTCAATCAAATGACAGAACAGTCAGCGTGAGCCGACGGCCCGTTAGGGAGCAATGGCGTCAAGGTGCTGCAACAGAAGGCAGCTCTAAATGCCTGTATTAAGCTGTAAACTAGCTCTTTGTTTAGATAGGTTAGACCACGTCTTTGACCATGTAAGGAGCGTAGCTGGTCTGTTCATTGGAAAGTATATCAGAAAGACATGGCAAATAGGCTGCTTTTTCCTGGCTCCTTGTCAGACCTTACAAGTATTATTGCAAACATATAAAACAGACATTCAGAGACGACTTGGTAGGGCTCTGGTAAGAGTTAGACAAGGAGCTCTGAGCAGTGAGCACCTTACGATTATTTACTCTTCAAGTACTTAATGTCATATAAAATAGATGTTTACACGCAGAAGGTGAGAAAAGTGACTGATAATTCAAATATTTTTTTTTAAAACTACACCATGGAGCAGAGGAGTTGAAGTACTTTAGTGCTTCCTGTGTTCCCCTTCAAGAGTCAACAAATACGCCTGTGCCTGACCAAAAGGGAGAGATCTTAAAGATATAAACAAGTAGGTGGCTTTGCAAAATGTTTATGAAAGAGGAAGTGAGAGAAACACAAGGTCTGTGTGTGTGTGTGTGTGTGTGTGTGTGTGTGTGTGTGCGTGCGTGTGTGTGTGACAGGTTGGCCACACAGACCACACTGATGGCATGCAGTAGTTGATTTACTGTCACTGGCTGCCTCAATAATACACTGTAAACGAGTAGAGTAACAAAAACAGCACAGACAGGTTATCTGATATAGCAGAGCCTAATTTTTTCCAAACCCCAGACTTCCAAATTGATACCGACTGTACATAAAAATATGCAGTAATGAAGAAAATATTATTCTATAATAAATTATTGGACTTTCCTTGTTTATCCATGCAGTACAAACACTGTACATTCAAGAATTTCAGCCACAAATTTGACAGGTCAGATTGTTGCAGAGTATAGAGTGTGTGCTGTGTTTCTATTGGATTGAGTTCTACTGTCATTCTGATATTAAGTTAACATGTATGCTTCCTGTATCAACTCCATAGTCAACATATTTTTCCTGAATGCTTTAGGTGAGTCAGTTTTATGTGCAGAGTGCTTTTAACGGATTGGTGACAAAGTGCTTTCCAGAAAACAAAGTGAGCAAAAGCAGATAAAAACAAGGATAATAAAAAAGATGGAAACTTAAAATCACAAACTCCAAGACACAGGGCCAGAGCTTGTGTGTGTGTGTGTGTGTGTGTGTGTGTGTGTGTTTTATAGTATGTCTCCCACCTGCCGAATCCCGAACACCTACTTTGTCAATGTCACTTCTGATATGAAAACTACCTCCACATAAATATGTTCTCAGACACAGTAGATGAGAAAACTATTACTGCCCTTTATTGCAGAGGCTCACTCAGAAAAACAAAACAAAACAACAACAACAGCAAACAAAAAAAAAGCCTGTTGCTATGCAGGGTAAAGGAAGCAGGAGGGGTGGCTCGTGAGCCCACTTCCTCCTCTATATGTCATTCAGGGCCATATGATTAGAGGTGGCAAGGAGACGGGGCCATAAAGCCAATGAATGAGTCAGGCAGTGAGAAGGAAGGACTTAGCTCTGGGCACTGACATTGGCAATGCCTGCCAGCTCATGTCTACTCCTTTGGATGGCAGGTTCAGAGGTCAGTCTGGAGGTGAAGCTCTCCTTGGCTGACAAACAGGCTGGTATAAACATGCTTACAGCTTGAAGATCCCCTATAAATCTAAACACCCTTATTGTACATCTATGTGCTTAGCGGGCATTACTTATATGATTAATAATAGAAATTCGATGGAGTAAAAAGCCATAAGTGTTGTTTCCATCATTCGACTTGCTGCTGAATTCTGCTTTCGACATTACCATTTGTCACAATGGAAGGAGGGACGGCTGTCACCGCGTGGTCTTTGATCAGTCAGATTTTCCCTCACATCGGTAAACAATTCAGCACATGTTCTACAGACTCTTCTCATGAGACTTTGCCCATGCTATAGAGGAAGAGAGTGGCACTGTGCAGACAGCTGGAGGTTAACCTCCACAACATCTATCTGCAGGGGGGCACACATCCTGTAAACATGCCACTTAGACAGGAGGAGAGTGAGGCTGGGGTTTGGCAGCCAGAGTGCTGCAGCCCGCTGTGGAGCACCGTGCCATCGCAGGCGACTCAAAGTGACAGCGCTGTAATGAAGTCTGAGGCGCACGGCAGGCTGTACGTCATAATTCCAGGTTCCTTAAAGCCTGACAGGGAATGATTATCATGGATGGTTATTGTCACCCTGCCTCCCTGGGAGACGAGGCACGCTCTGGGGTTGTTGCACCGTGACATTCAAAGTTACAGTCTCCTTCATATAATGGAGCTGTCCTCTCAGCGCGCTAATGGGAGCGATCCATTTAACCTGTGCCAGAAACACACAGACGAGGAAGTTCCTAATGCGAGGCCTCTCCCGTGGGGACGTCACACTCTCCCCCTGGCTGCTCCCTTCCTGCTGCTTGATTCATTGACTGGCGCTCCTCACTTATCCTCATTCACTGTTCAGTCTGGGGAGACAGGGAGGCTCGCTTCCTGCAGCCTGCTCCACATGCCACTGCTGCACGCCCGCCGCACACAAGGACACAGCCGGTGCAACAGACCCAGCTGCAGGAGGAACCGGCGAGGGCCCAGCGAGGGACTGGCTAGACACCTACTGGAATTAGGGGTCATTATCATAGGCCTTGGAACGCTTGCAGCATACACCCTTCAGTCTTTATAAAGGCCTCTCAGATCCTTCGCTGCTGCCGCTCTTAATGATAGCGCTACGATCAGACTGTTAATTTTAGGCTACTCCTGAGGTCGCTGGTTAATGATGGCAGCCATGGTCATCTTAAGAATGATAGATACAGCCACATGCAGCAGTCCATCTTTTAATTGCAAGCATCCTGCCCCACTGACGCACTGTTGCTACAGTCCTAAGAGGAAACAATTAGAAACTTCTAAATTTGTCCTCATCTTACGCATCAAACAGCTCAAGAAAGCGTTGTTCAGGCAAATGTTTTTGTTATAACATAGAACTGTGTATTTAAGAAAATATACACTTAGTAGTAATCCAAGATAGAAGAAAGATGCATGATATGGATAGATTTATTCCTGTTCTGATCAGGCCATTCATTCATTTAGCATAAAAATAAAATATAACGATAAAATAAAATACAACAGTCGCTCACTAGGAGAGATAGTAAAAAAAATGTACAAAGCCATAACAAGAGGCTGTTTTTGCACTGATGCTCATCTCATCAAAAGTCACAAAATAAGATGGATGAGCTGAATCAGGGACCTCTGTGCTGTACTAACTTTGGCAGTCTTTGTGAAGGCCAAGTTTCATACACAAAGTCATTTCAACAGTCCTCCCCTTTGCAGTGACACACTTAGCCTTATTAGCTATTATACTGCTATAAACTATACATGCAAAAATTTAATGATTAAAAAAGCACAATGATTCTAATCAGCTGCCCCCTAATATACTAAAACACTTAATCCATGGAGAGGCCAACTCTCTGGGGAGGCTCAAGAGAAAAATGACTTCTCTGTCTCCAGGCGCTGTTATTTCTGGTCATTTCTAATTGGTTTTAACTAAAAGCAACCACTCCGAGACTCCACAGGTTACTCCAATGCATCGCTATGGAATTGTCTGCAAATAGAAGATATACATCCAAATTAGTTTTAGAGGACACCACAATTGTCTTTCAGAAGAAGAAAGGAGAAAGGAGGGGAAAAAAATACACTTGCACACGCCTTAGTGAGGAAGGCAGTTGTAGGATCCCAGTGGGGGAGTGGTGTTACCAGGTTGACCCTGTGATCATAGGAGCCCTCGTTGACTGCGATGCCATATCATGCGCACCTCGCCCCCTACAAATGTCTGCCGAGCTCATGCACATCTTCTCCCCCAGTGCAGTTCTGCTTTGCTGGGCCCGCGAGTCTCTAGGTGAGTCCTCAGTGTTGTTTGGTGGCTCGTGAATTATACATTGCAGCAGAGGAATTGACGTGGCCCAGGAGGCCGCGCGAACAGCAGGCATGGCTGGGAGGCAGATTGAAGACTCTGACGGAATTTTAATTGTACCGCAGGGAACGACACGATAAGCGCTATTGTTATTGGTAAGACACTGCTGCACAGGTTCACTTAGTGGAGTGCTTAAAGAAATGACAAGCTCCAAAAAATGACTCTGTTCTAGGCTCTAAGATGGCCTTCCTGTTTGAGGCTATTCTGAGGAGAACGGCTCATGTCATTACTGTCATACTAATATTTACCATTGTGCTCTCTCTGAAAATATTTAATACAGCGCAGCACTGAGTTCAAACATACTCAGAGGACCAATGAAGGTGAATTATGGTGGAGGGAAAAGATTTAGGAAACACCTAAGACACTGAGGCACATTGAGGCATTCCATTTAATGTCTCAGTGTATGATTTGGTACAGCGCTACAGGTGAAAAGCCAAAATACTAGGGTTTCTGCTGCTCTGATGTTCTTGACTCTGATCCTGGCTCTAGCAGTGCTATACTATAATTCTCCTCTGAGCGCTGGCTGCTCCCTGGGGTCCTGACGGATGCAGGAAGGCCCTGGGCGCTGGTCAAAGTGAGGCCAGGGGCACAGGCAGGCCTCTGTGTACTCTCTGCAAAGGCAGTTCCCAGCCCAGCGGTAATCTCCCAGTGATCCAGCTTCAACCACACATGAAACCCAATAGCCTTTGAGCCCCCACCATAAATAAAGACAAACCACATTCAGCAGACCACCCTGGCTTACTTTACTGTTACTGAGCTACACATTGCACACCAGTGTGTACTGGCCACCACTGGGTGTGTTTACATGCTTACATATAAAAACCCGGGATTCGGCTGCACGGAGTTCGAATAACATTAATTTCACGTAAGAGAAACACCACAGTAATGATAATTTTCATCCAGGCCTATTTGTATTATAGGTTCATCTATACAGAGAGCATACAGGAAAATGTAACCAAGCACAATTCCCATTAGCATTTCTCACTTTGCAGTACACTGCAGAGGTGAGAGGTTGCTCTGTCTCTCTGGCAGACAACAATGATGCTCTCTTAGGACAACGCTTGTGAATTCCCATTCACATTACAATAAATTACCTGAACCCCACACAGGTTGAAATCTAAAGGGGGAATACAATTACCTGGAGTTCCTGGGGCATACACTCCAGTTATACACATTTTATACTAATGGGCTCTAAGAGTTATACAATTGGTCAGTAGAGATGTGCCCCCTTGGGCTAACCTAGGGAAGGGAAGCCCTTAAAATATTCAAGATAAGCGGCGCACTACAGTTCAATAAAAACAATGTGAATATCAGATATATTACTGATTTTTTTTTCATTCTGCTGCTGTGCATAGTGTGCAACCTATTCACAAGATTTGAACCTATCCAGGATAAACTGTACAACACAATTCAATAAAGACAATGAGGATCTCATATCTATTACTGAAATCTTTTTCCTTCTGTGTTTTGCTGCTTTGCAGTTTGCAACCTATTCACAAGGCCTAAACCTATCCAAGATAACCTGCATACTACAGTTGAATATCTCAGATCTACTACTGAAATCTATTTTTTTCTTTGTGTTCTGCTGCTGTGCATAGTGTGCACAGGATGATTCACAGGGCAAGCATATGTTTCAGGAAACCACAGTGGCAGACAGCTTTTGCCAAAGGTAGATGTCACTGTAACAGATGAATTGTCAGTACAGATTTGCTCATTCAACTGGCCTGTCCTTGCATGGTATGCATCTTATATCATCTCTGAATTCACCTTACAACAAGGAGAGCAATGGTAAAAGATGGGATTAGCACAGTGGAATTGATGTGGGCTCTGATAGTGAGTGACAGTTTGTTAACAGAGCTGTCCAGGTCTGTCAATAGACTGTGCTCACAAGCCTGCTTGTATAATCACCTAGGGGAGGAAGGCTACAGCTTTGATGACAAACTAATGTCAGCTAATATCAGCTCTTTAAAGGCTGACTCAAAAATATATTGAAACCCTTTCATTACCATCACTCACTGAGCCTCAATTCTAATCCAGTAAAGTACAGTACAGCAGACACTTGTCTAATGAACAGGAGTCTATGGGGAAGGATCACTTTATGTGTGTGTGTGTAGGAAGCCAAGGTCCCACAACAGTGGACTCGTGGCTCTGCTGATAAGGACTTGGCTGTAATTGCTCAGAAGGGAGGGAACTGCAGCCCCATTAGGTCTGGTCTTAGCACTTGCCAATAAGCCAAACTGCCCCTCTGAAGCCTCCCATGTAATGAAAACTTCCTCTGAGATGAATTACATGTCTGTCAATCCACTAATTAATATCTTGGACTTGTCTTTTTTGCTTCTCCACAGTAGTGGAAGGAGTCACAGAGAGAGGGATTGAGGATTTTTGAGCACTGGAGGACAGAGAGGAAGGAAAAACAGAGGCAAACTAGTAAGCTCGCTGCTACTGTGATTCACTGCAGTCATGGCCGGCACTTAGTGCAGCATCTATTTTTCATGTATTTCATAATTAAAACCTGCGAGTTCTGTAAGCCCTCCATGCTCCACGCAGATCAAAGGTAGTCCTATTAGCAGGGAGTTCATCAGTGGAGCCACTCTTCCATTTCCAGGCAACAGAGCCACGCTTAAAGCACAAATACCCTGTAATTACACACATGTGTGATAACGGGACAGCCAGGGAGCTGGACTATGATTAATAGAACACAGATCACAGTTTTCCCCTCTGTTTTTCAAAGCTAACACAACAGAGGACTTTACACACGAGGATAACCAATGCGCGGCAGATAAAGAGGTTGATGAAAGACTGAATACATATTTCACACATCGACTCTTGTGGTGCAGGTGGAGTGTGCTTCAGTTTGTTGCGTTCTCCCTCCCCGCTGCATTCTCTATGTAAATGTAATCGGAGGATAACACGGGATAAAGCTCGGCAGAGCAGAGACATGATGCCTCCCTTCTGCGTGGATAGAGGGAAACAAACCTACCTCACATAGACTAATCAACGGAGTGAGCTGTGTTGCGTTATTTATTTGTCCCGTTGACTCGTGGGTAACTCAATGCCACAGGGCACACTGTCTGGAGACAATCTCTCCACCAACACCACAGCTAGCTAGCACTTGAACACAGGAATCTATCTGTTTTCCATTTTGAAATGAAATGTGTGATAACCACAAAGTAATACTGTACTGAAGTACTTGCAGTATATTGAGTAGTTTCATTGATAATTTATTTATAGCATTATGGTCTCTGCTCATTAAAATTCATATCTATTTTTATTAATTTATCTATCTATAAGATTCATACCCACATATTTTGCAGACAATATCTTCTTTTTGCTACAAAGCTTTCATCGGGGTTATTCTTGTGCCATTGCATAACAATGTCAGAGGAAGAACTTGCGGTGAAGTCATATGAAAGAGGAACTATAATTAGCCATAGCATTTGTTCATTCACAGGCACGGCAGTTAAGTTGTTTATGCTTGCTAAATGAAAGCATTTCACTCTGGAGCCAAGTTAACGGCGGGGCACAAACCAAAGAACTTCCTCTAAAGCTCATGAGGTCAGCTGCAGTTCACGGTGCCGCTGCCCCGCGCTAGCAACTGGACAAGGTAACAGGAAGGGCTGTCTGCGTTTCAAGTAGGAGGATGACAATTCTGATATACACTTCCACTGTTACACGACAAAAACAGGGCATGTGTCCAGGAGGCGCAGCAAGATATTACATCCTATAGCCGGGGCAGGGTGCAAACAGGACAGGCGGAGGGCAAGGCTTCAGCACCTTACACAAAAACAATATCCAGTCAGCTCCAGCAATTACAATGCTGCTCGACAATAGCACTTCCACTTTCTAACCTTTCCCGTGGTTTAAAACAAGGTTTTTCTTTCTGAACTACTGGCTAATAGAATATTGGATGGTGTATTATCTATATGACAACTCCTGTTATATATGTTTTAATACACAGTAGGGATATATTGATTTTATATCAATATTGTGATATGAGGCGAAATATCATCTGGGACTTTGTATATCATGATATGCAATCAGTGTTTCCTGGTTTTAAAGGCTACATTACAGTAGATTGGTGCAACTCTTAACTGTTCTAATATTTGCCTCTATCTGCTTGGTCATCAAATACACATTACTAATAACTGTTCATCAAAAATTTTGTGTGTAAATATCTTATGAGTATAGCAGCTGTCATCCCTAAAATATTGTCACAATATTGATATCAAGATATTTGGTCAAAGATATCATAATATCTGATTTTGTCCATATTGCCCAGCAAAGCAAGAGTTAACTGTGTGGTAGAGACAGTAAGAAACACTGTATGAGCAGACTGTTACATACAGTGTTTAGGCTACTCACAAATGGACTCCCACACATCACAGACATCCCCAACATACTGTAAGCACAGACAGCACATTGACACTCTTTGTGAATGTTCTGTCTGAAGGCATGAGAGGGGTCTGAGGTCGAAGCCTCGGTCATGTCTATACTGCAGCTCCAGCCATACATCTTCAGCAACATGAGAACTTGCAGCCATGGCCAGCAGTAATAATTAATAGCATAGTCTATAAGCATTCCATTAGGTGCAAGCAGCTGTCATAAACATCTTAATTAATTTACAAAGCAAGCAACTAGGGAATTATGGCGACGTAAAAATCTGCTTCCCTCTGCCGCTCCATAGCACTGGAACAGATCGGGCTTTTAAATTTTTAAACATGCCTTTCATGTTCTCTAGAGCACTAAAAAGCCTTTGAACAGTCAGCTTGTTAGGAGATGCACCTAGCAGCCCAGTACCTAGGGGTCGTCTTGCTATTCTTTTCATATAGTGACAAGAGGTTTTGGGTTTCTCTTTGCTGCTCTGGCTTGACTCAAGGAATCTCTCTCTTCCTGTATGAGTGTGAGCCCTCCCTCACGATTTCTTTGTCATTGTGTCATAGCTGCTGCTTTTCCCTGCCTTTTTTTTCTGTCTAATGCTCAATCCATTTCTCCTTTTGAGCTCTCTCCATCTGTCTTTCTCAGTTTGGCTATCTATAATTTGCAATGTAATGTTGGAACTAGACATGTCACCTGCGCTGTATTTTTTGCTTTACAGCGAAGCCGTTCTTCAGATTAACAATTTCATGCACTTAATTAATTGCAATATTCTTTGAGCCATCATCATGCATTTTATCAGAATGTCACCGAATATAAAGAGTCAGTAGCAGCGATTTCAGACCCAAGACAACAACTGCTGTGTGCCTTACGTAAGAGTGGCATCCTCTTGAGGATATTCAATGGTGCTGTCGAGGGAGGAGGATGCCACTCCTGTACCGTAGGTAATCTGGACAGTAGAGTGCCAAGCGGAGGGTCAGAGTGGTGTGGTAAAAACCCTCTTCCTTACCTGCTCTCACTCAGAGAGGGCAAGATTAGACTGGCCACTCCATTATAGGAGAAGGGCTTAAGAGCATTTCCACTTTCAGAGCCTGGATATCAGCAGCTTCTGACACTAAGCAGGGCTGACCCATCATTTTGGAGGGGGGCTGGGGAAGGGTGTCAGCTGTCTGGCCAGCAATACAGTTGCTGCAAGAGTCTAGCCTAAGATCATTTTCCCTGACCACTACAATTTCAACATTTTTCACAAAAATTGCCAAGGACCCAGAGAATATATGTGGGCATTTTTTAAGAAACAGACATACCCTCTTCATGTCATTAATATACATTCACTATCTGCAATTATGAATCGATTTAACTATGCATAACATCTATGCCATCTACCGGGCATGCATTTAATTTTAATGTGCCCATTACTCTCTGATGGGGGATACCCAGGCATTGCCTATCCCTTCTTTTCGCACTCCCCTTCTAACCTGTCTCTTCCTCCCCATCTCTCTCCATTTCAGCCCATGCCATATTTGCTTAACCCAGCCAGTGTGACAGCACTCAATGCTAAAGCACTCCCAAGGCAGATGATCAAAGTCAGCAGTCAATTCACATTACAATGCATTGATTTGATGTTTCCTAACCTCCCAGGCCTTTCTCTAATGCTGCCAAGGACCTTGAGGATATTTCACAGCATACCTCTTTTTCCCAGCTCTCTCTCCCTCTCTCTCTTTCAATGTGTGTGTGTGTGTGTGTGTGTGTGTGTGTGTGTGTTTGTGTGTGTATCTGCAGTGTCTGCACACACAAAAATATGGTTGATTGCTCTGGACATGTGGGCATATTATTTCAGTATACTCTCTTTCTGGTCTAAACACACATTTTAACCTGCAGACCTAATATAATACACTGCAGTAATCCACATGAGGCCCACCACTTCTAAACCATCAACCCTTTCACCATGTAATTATTGCCCTTCATTCACCTGCTGTTTCTAATATTGTTTTAGAGTAAATCATCCCCTTGTTCTCATATACCACACTTGGTTTGCTCCTCATCACTTATTCATTTGCTATTCTTTATTGAGTTGGCTTCTATGCTTTAGTGACTGCCATTTCCCTCCGAGGGGATGTTCAGAGCACTTCCATGTTTTATTCAATTATGAGGACCTAATATGGTGGAAAGGTGTTCGCAGCGCCCACTCATAACCATACATTATTTGACGCGTATTTACTCTGCCGCTGCATTGGTTGGTTGCCAGAGATGTGAGCGAGCAGCCCAAACAGCGGCTTGCTCGTTTCCCTCGCCTAGCCTTGACCTCTGACTATGGCTGGTAATGGGTATAGAGATGGGCAGGTAGATGGAGAGAGAGAGAGAGAGAGAGTGAGCGAGAGCGAGAGAGAGAGATGCCATATCTCTGTTAAACAACTGAATCCATTGCTTTTTGGTGTGAGGGGAGTTTCTTTTTTTTTCTTTCTTTTTTTTTCTTTTTTTTTGCACTGGGAGGTTGTCAAAATGCGTAAGCATCAGGGCCATGGCACAGTGACACACTGACCTACAAGCACAAAGGAGAACTTTGTCTGCCTTGATAAACACACACATACACACACAGAAAGAGCAAGAGAGAGAGAGAGAGAGGGACAAGGGGAGAGAAAGAGAGAGAGAGAGAGAGAGAAATAAGAACTATTGATTTATGTAAGAGGGGCATTCCTTAAACAGCATTAGTCATCATGGCTGTGTGTAGCAAGCTGGCTCTTTAATTATTCCTCAGAAGCCAGACAAACTCAGCACGGCATAAAGAGTGCCTATTGATTTCTGCCTGCCAGACGGGACACACTTACTTATGGCAACTCACAGAGTGGGTGGCAGATCAGAAAGACACAGAAGGTACTTATCTCCTGTTCAATCTACAGAGCAACCCGAGAGGCACTTACAACCGGCCATGAGGCAGGTGAGATATAGACCCAAGCAGATATCATGTCACCCTACAGATAGCAAACGTTCGGTGAGCCTATGCGACTCATGAGTGGCACCTGTTGTGTCATATCACAGCCAGAGGTCCCGCCCACAGGAAGCAAAAGGAGATGAGCTGCACCTCATTCAGCCGAATCGAAAGAATTTGACTCAGAGGTTGAAGGTAAGGCAGACAGCCAATTACTTACAGGCTTGTGATTTGTGTTGTGATCTGTGCACAGTGTGAGTTTCTGTCTGGTTAGGTTCTTGGGAGGGGAAGCCACAGAGATTTGCAGTAACATACCTGGTGCACTTGATCTGCTGCATGAATGTACAGCGCCATAAAAATGTCAAATAATGCAAAAACAAAATGCATGCATGCATATATATATATTTAGAATAAAAGTTCATCTAACATCTAGCTCGTATGCACCTTCTGGAGCTGCATGCTAATCCTCTGTGAGCTCTGAGGTTTTGAAGTGGCACTCTATTGTTATTTCATGAGAAGGGCTGAGCGCAGAGCCAGAACCTCATCTGAGCTGTGGAAGGAGAATTCCCCTGCATGGCTACACAATACACAGACAGCGCATTTAGAGATGTCAGCTCCTAACTAGAGAGCAGCCAGTGAGGTGAACCCACTAACCCCCTCTATGCATGTCTTCACCATGTCTAGCCAGGCTGCTCTGGAAACCCCAGTTAAAAATGCATTTGGTGTATTAGGTGATGCGGCGGGCTAGGCATGCTAAGGAGGCTACGCAGTTTTAGTTAGGTTAGAAGTGCGCTCAGAGGCCTGGTGAGCGAAATGCCACTACTGCATGTCTCATCACCGCTGCCTCCCATGCACTTACATAATTTACACAGGCAAGGGGAGGGGAGGACAGTGCAGCAGGGGGTGCTGGGCGGGGTGGGGGCGAGCTACGGGGAGCTCACGTCCAATTGCGTTTGGCCATGTGGAGAGACAAATACACCAGTGTGAAGACAGCTCTAGCCACAGCGGGCTTTGATGACTACATGCTGAGACGCCCCTACGACACGGTGATAGACAGTAGAGAAGACCCCACCCCTCCTTCGCATTTACGAAGCCAAGCGGAATATAGACGCAACAGGAACAAGGCAGAGAGTCGGAGCACATTAGAGGTGCACTGATCCAAGACCACGGCATGGTTATTTATTAATCAGCTGAGCTTAGCTAACTGCCTGCTTAGATGAGCAGTGCAAGCCAGCGGTACATTGCAGCATCAGCCCCAGCCCCAAGACTGCAAAACTGTTGACATAATGCAAGTTAAAAAGCACGATGAATTAATATCAGGTGCTGTATAGCTATTTTATGGTGAAATTGTGTTGCCCCATCTATTTCATTTTGAAGCAGTATACATCACATTTCCTCTATTGCCCACAGAGTGAAAATAAAATAATCTTATACAATGAACAAACGAACTAATGCTAAGCACTGTAAATCTATTTGTGCTTATTTGGCTGCAAAACAAAACATTACTATGTGTTCCAAAGTAAATACTGTCAGAGTGTACAGCAAACAAAGACTGTTTGCCCATTTACACATTATTCATCTCCTAGGGTGAAGTCAGTGATGAGTAACAGCATGGTGATGTTGTCAGTAAATACACTCTAACATACACAAAATCACCCCTTTCATGTTGTACTTTTGGAGTTCACTGGCACCACAACACTGTGCGCTGACGATGTTTTTTGCCAATTTCAACACCTCACAGTTGGGGTGTCAGCACATTGAAATGGTGTTGAGAAACATAGCCTTTTAACTGAGAAGAAACATCTCTTGGAGAAGAAAAAAAAAAAAAAACAGAATGGGATGCAATTCTCCAGAGTGTATCCCCCTCATGTCTCCTCCACTGTTTTTTTGGCAGGCCGGGTAATACACAGGAAAGCGCTGGCACACAGCTCTCTCTCTACCTGAACACAAAGGGAAACATCTTAGCCTGGAGTTTGGGCTTCGGAGACTAATAGGAGAATTGCACATCACCACAAGGGAGATGGGGGTTAGACTCTCCATTGGCTTATCCTGTTGATGCAAGCTTTACAGTCTGAAATGTTTTTGGTGAGTTGTTTCATTACTTCAGGAGCCATTTAGAGAGGTGCCAGGGAAAAGCAACGGAGGCTTCTGGAAGCATTTTGGGAACAGGCAGTGAACACGAGAGGTGGAAAGTTGATGTGGTCATTACTAGACACTTCCTTTCATCATTCCAGAGACTACCTCACACATGCTCTCATTCCCTGAGTCTTCTGCAGCACTGAGCTGAGAGAGCCTAAGCCTCTTGGACAGTTCATTTAGGATAATGCAATGATGAGAAAGGGGGATGGGGGATCCTGCGCGTGTGCCAAATCATGCCTGATAAATGTATCTTTTCAAAATGTTTCCTCTGACTCGAATGCATTTCAAGCGAGATGCAAAAACGTCAGCCAAGACAAGACTGATTATTTTCATAACCTGCTGAAACATAAAAAGGCAATCTAAAATGCAGACATATAATTATTTTATGAATTCAACAGAACAACACAAAAAGGATATTTCAAAGAAAATTTCACATGAAAAAGATGGAACAGAAATTATCTAGGGGGCTTTTTTTTCCTTTCTTCAGACTTCAGAAAAGAGAAATTTATTTCTGCCTTCATCTCTAAATTGGATGCAATTTATTGCCTCTCCAAAGCTCATTTTTCACTGGCTTGCAGGATCCATGGGCCATGGCAGGCAATGCGTATCTGCCTGCCTCCCCTGGCCTCGGGTGTTAATATGTGGAAACTGGCCTGGGGATATGGAGCCCAACCAATGGAAGAGGAGGCAGAGGGACAGAGGAGAGAATCAATCCCTAATCGCTGAGGAGAAGGGAGTAGGAGGGGCGAAGAGGAGGCGAAAAAAAAGGAGAGAGAGAAAAGACAGAAAGGAGTGTGTTTACCAGCAGACATTTGGGTGCTGTCAGCTGACTGCCAGAGCTCTGGGATGTCAGAGAAAGAAAGGGAGTTATATAACCAGACTGTTAAAGCAGAGAGAGGGAGAGAGAGAGGGAGAGAGGGAGGGGGGGCAGAAAAAAAAAAAAAAAAACGCCAGTGAAAGTGACAGGGACAACATGGTCAAAGCGAAAACAAACACAGAACACGGTGGTGCCTGAATACACACCAGACAGAGGGAGATGAGTGTCCAACTAGCAGCTATCTCTGGCGAATAGTTAAAAATGCAAGTGCCACACAGATGTGAGCACAGGTCAGGGGTTATTACATCCATCATGTATGCATTATCTTGGCGCAGGGTCTCATGTAAGCAATGCTCGCAAGCCCCTGGAGCCACATGGTTGCCTGGTTACCTCTGCACTGTGGAGCTTTTTGGGCTTCGTCCAACTCTGCTGAAAGGAATCTCAGATAGGCCAAGCCTCACCACAAGCCAATGCCCACTAAGGCCACTAATAGCCTCTAAAAGTCCACTCAACCTCACAGTACCCACCCATCAACTACCATTAGCTTCGCACTTGAGCTGCTCTACAACAATTCAGCGTATGTACTACAATATTACAGCTTACTGTAACATAATCAATAATTTAACAGTCCCATTTGCGGAGGACTGCAAAATATGAGCTTAATTTGAAATATCTGTTCTGTTCCTCTCCACGCGCCCTGTGCAGGCATGCTTAGACATTAAGTACAGTTAGCTCAAGGTGCATTCTGTCCTGTGACCTTGCTGTTACACTTCCACAGAGCAATGAATAACTATCGCATTTCTTTGGCTGACAGCTGACACCAAGAGGCCCAGGTGATATATGAGACATGACAAGTGATTCTAATTAAATGTAGAGCTTGTGGATGTAAAGTGGCAGGAAGGGAACAAATCCTGTCCAGGCAGCAAGCGGCCAAGCGGCATGCCCTGCTCCAAACGAGATGAGCTGGGCTGTCAGGGCTGCCTCAGCTGTCCTGTAAACCTGGGCCCAGCTCCCCAGGGGGACTGACAGGTTTCAGCTGGAGGGGAGAAGGCGCACTGCAAGCCTCCTGCCCTTCCACAACAACAAACACATGACACACAAACAGGCAGTGCCAATGCAAAGCAAAAGCCGTGTGGACCATGTGCATTTGTCACATCACTGTGTACTAACAAGGTACAAGGCATGGTCGTCTGTATCCGGAGCCCAGATGAAGTCTGTCATGAACGCATCAGCTCCAGTGTGATTCAGTAACTAACTAGAGAAACAGCCTACGATCACAAAGAATCAATAGGACACAGGAAGAAAGACACCTATGTTGACGCTGCATCCCTCTTGTATTTTCACCATGACTGCATTCATCCAGTCTAGGTTGGCAACAAAGGGCCAGAGACGGGGAGAGTTTTTCAGGGACAGCAGCTTTTGTTTTGTCAGGACGAGGACCCAGTGGTACTCAAGGCGAACATGAGTTTGTCAGTGTGTGACACAAGACTGCACTTTGCAGAGGACATTCGCGGGGGCCCTTCAGCTGCCCAATCAGACCCCTGGAGACCGGCCCCACCACATCAGTTAACCTCTGACCCCCCCTGGAAAAACTCTGGTCTCCAGAGTCATGGTCAGCCGGCTGACAATGTACTTCACCCGCTTCCCGGCCATCAATAGCAGCCGTGCCGGTTGGCGTCAGTCCACTCGACTAAATGAAGGAACAGCAGTCTATCACAAGCCCATCTAGTGCCGGCCAGGAAATATTTCTTTGATAATAAAAGTCATGGCTCAGTGCTTTCTGCTCCCTCCTGAAAAGCAGGGGCTAACTTGATACACCTGTTGATTTTGCCACTATGGCAGCATACTCTAAAACTCTGACAATACACTGTCAGATTCAAACACGAGGCATAGAAATATGTACAGCATGTAGCTGCTCCTGCCTGAAATATGCTCTTCATGTTATCGTGTCCCAAAATTCCATAAAACATATGGGAAGCTTTCTTCGCCAGATAATGTATCTCCAACTGTAATGATTATCATGCAGTCAAGAACACCTGTCCTCCAGTCCAATCAGAGAGACGTTTTAAAATAAGAGGAGATGGGGCATTTCATCGGTTAACAATGGGAAAACATGAAGCACTAAAGGTGGCGGCACTGTCAACATAAGACAACATTTATGACAGACGGTACAGGTTTGGGGCAGCAGCTGAATGCTGTGAGCCCAGGCCAGAACAAGTCCACACAATACAGTGACCGCTGACCCACTCTATACTGTGGAAGTGGTACAGGTATAAACTGAATTCAAGTGTTTTGGGCCATTTCAAAGATGGGGTGCAGGTGCCCTGTCTCCTCCCATTTTTAAGAGTTTCTGATCCAGTGCCTCAAACACGAAGGCAATCCAGACACTCCTTATAGAAGAAAATATAACAGAGGAAGTAAATATTACAAAGTCTGTATTGTAGTGGCTAAATCATTAAAAACCAACATGTTTCGACCACTTTAGGTCTTTGTCAGCTCTTTAAAAACAGACAATGCAGGTGTGGCCTCACCTATGTACTTGAAACAACCAATGGGAGGCAATCACATGACCCAGAAAATATTGTGACAAGTAAACAAATTGAAAATAATGAAAAAACAAAAGAAAAAAACCCAAACCAAAACAAAAAAAGACAGGGGATTACACAGAAATATATACATGTACATTATAAATGAAAAAACAGGTACCCACATGTAGGTTTTACATAGGCTGTGAGAAAAAAATCATAAATAATTACAGAAAACATATGAAGTCTATGTGCCCATTGAGACCAGGACACTAAAACGCATCCAGTCGATGGATCAAAAAAACTTCCCTTTGGTTAAGTTTCTGTGCAAGCCCCCACCCCCTCACCCCCCAACACACACACACCAGCATTGTGAAATTCACTAAAATGTCTAGCCATGGGGTAATCGTGATTCCTAATTCTAATGCCATATTTATGCTCGGCGAGGCGATCCCTCAGGCGTCTTTTTGTATGGCCTGTGTAGAAAAATCCTTCAACACATGGACAAGACAGACGGAACAGCACAAAAGTAGTGTTAAAGTTAATGGAATCACTTTGTTTATAAGTTCTGTTTGTGTAAATAAATGATCAAACTATCAGTGTTCATGTCCAATTCCATTAAAACTGACTGAATCACAAAAAAAATACAAGAAACAACTGTGAAACGAATGCACTAAACTTTTCTCATGATGGCATATTTAGCTCTATTAGCCTTCACGTTGCATCGATCTACCATAAAAATACAGCAAAATTAGACTTACATGTGCGTATTTATTGAGACTGATAACCAACTGCTAATGTGAGTGTAAATATCAAAATTTCTGGGCATGCTCAGTGGAAACTGGTCCAGTGAAAGATACGGCTGAACAGTCCAAGGTATTTAAAAAGCTGTAATGGTAGCTCAATGTACACAAAATTCCTCAGGATTGAATGAAGGTCTCTGCGTTCAAATAAACACAATGAGTTCCAAACGCATATTAGGAGGACCAATTTTTTTCCCCCTTTGATGGAACAAATTTATGTAAAGAAACAAAACCCTGGAATTAAATAGAAGAATACTGTATGTATTTTAGTCAAGTCCGGTTTGTTACACTGCTCATTTGTGATATCTGTCTTTTTCAGAGGCTTGCTGCTGGGCCCCAGTCCATTCACTTTCTTCGGCCCTCAGCTACCAGACCCTTCAGTGTGCCCCGCCCCCTGTCGAGCCCACAATCCCTCTATTTTGGGTGTCTCACAAAGCCGCTGATGTGATTAGAGAGGATGATGATTACAGTTACATAACAGAATCAAATTAATTTGTGGTCTGAACACAGCAGTGGCAGCAGGAAATCACTCAAGCTCTCAAATCTCCCTTTCTCTTGGTTGCTCCTGTGCTCCCGATCTCCCTCCACACACCCCCCTTTCCTGCACCCACTGCCCCTTCCCAGAACACACAGACACACCCCTCTCTCCTCCCAGCCCCTCCCTCTAGTCAATTAAAGTCACATCGAGGGATTAAAGGGAAGTAGGTCAGTGGAGCATTGCTGGGGGGAAAAATGCAACAAACCACGTCAGAAGTCACTGTGTTGACCTTGTGAATCACAGATGGGTGGGACCAAACGAGCAGAGGCTTGTGATCTCATCCTGCCTGGACCAACCCCGGGGCTCACCAAATGAGCCAGGTCCAAAGCCTCCAGATCCAGTCCTGAAGACCCAGCCTTGCCCTCACCTTGCCGTCTTTGCAGCTCACAGAAAACCCCCTGGAGGGCTGCCTAGGGAGCCGGGCTTTGGTGGCGGAGGTTTGATACCCTCTACAGAAAGA
>OMKZ01016402.1:0-14063 GCA_900302535.1 Neoniphon sammara
ATTGTGGAAGTTGCTGTACCTTTGTAATAGACTATGGGAGGAGGGAAGGTTACCAGGCGCATGAAAAGAAAAAAGAAAAGGTAGTGATTCCAATAAGGAAACTTGGAAAAGATCCATCTAAGCCTACTAGTTATAGACCAATAGCCCTAACGTCAAATATTTGCAAGGTAATGGGACGGAAAAGAGACTTTAGGAGAGAGGAAAGTTGGCAAGTTATCAGACTGTTTTTAGAAAAGGAAGAAACACAATGGACTCAGTGGTGAGACTAGAGCCAGAAATAAGAAAGGCCCAGGCGAATAGAGAGTCAGTAATTGCAATATGACATGATGTGGAAGGAAGGGGTGTTCATTAAGTTGCACAAGATGGATGTTAGAGGGAGAGATTTTAACTGAGTAAAGGATTTTCTTTTTGGAGGGAAGATTCAAGTATGGATTTGGTCAGATTTGTCATATCAGTACACAGAAACTGGGAAATGGTACACCTCAAGATCATGTGATTAGTCCGCTATTATTCACCATCGTGATCAATGATGTTTTTTCAAAGGTACTGGTAGATACAGGTTGGTCAGTGTTTGTGGGTGATGGGGCCTTGTAGAAAAGCAGAGGGAAGATGGAGTATACAATCAGGAAACTAGAAAGAGCAATTGATTGGGGGTGTGGTTTTTCAGTAGAGAAGACTTTGTGTACTTTACCATCAAAAGAATTGAGGTGGGTATGAAATTAAAGAAGAGAATTCAAAAGGGTTGGTGCATTTAAATTTTTGGGAGTTCTTTTTGATTCACGGTTAACACGGGCTGAGCATATCAGCAAAATAGAAGAGAAATGCAAAAAAGTGATAAATGGGGAGTGGGGAGCTAGTTGTTCATTGCTGAAGACAATGTATGTGGCCTTAATAAGATCTGTGTTTCTCTATGGATCAGCAGCTAGATCTCTTCTTGGGAAGTTGGATGTGATTCAGGCTCAGACTTTGAGAACATGTCACGGGGCTTTTAAAACATGCCCAGTATCTACTCTACAGGTAAAAATGTGAGAAATGCATTGGGGTTAGGAAGGAAGCAACTTATGGCCAATTACTGGGCTAATTTGCAGGGGCACAGTGATTCCCACCCTACTAAAGTGTTGCAGGATTGCTGGGAGAATGACAGGATTTGGATTGAAATCAACAGAAGAACATCTGTTATGTTAGGGGTTAATACAGTGCAGATTGGTGAAAGTGTTGGCAGCACGGTGGAATGAAAAAACTAGACCAGGTAAGGTGCTGGCATGTTCAGACTTGTCCTCAGCTCTAGCAAGCTTAAGGTCTTTTCATTCAAACAGCTGTCAAAATATATGAAGTCATTCAGTCAGTTAGACTGAATGATTTATTGTAATATAATCAGTTAATTAAGAATTGCTAATCAGGGAGATTATGACAATATTAATGTTGGGGCATTGTGCATTAAACAAGACGCAACAAGTTGTAGGGATACACCAGAGAGATTTGTGTGACAGATGTCAGGCAGAGGAGCCAGGTGAGCATGTTGATTTGAGTTGTAGAAAGTCTGATGCACAGAGTGAGGTGATGAGGGACACGTTGAAGGAGGTAGGGGTGCCGGAGTTCACAATTACAATTACAGTTACAATTGGCATTTAGCAGACGCTTTTATCCAAAGCGACGTACACATGAGATTTTAATACAACACAAGCAAGGTATTAGTCAGAGACAATGACGAGAGTAAGTGCTACAAAGCTAAGCTCTGGTCCAGCAGGACATGGCTGCTGTGAGGCCGTGCTACAAGTTGATGCGTAGGGTGCATAGATGAATGGAGATTTTTGTTTTTTGGGTTCGGATTAAACAGTCTGTCAGGTGAGAAGGTGTTCATTAAAGAGCATGGTCTTTAGTTCACACTGAAAATATTACTGAGCATGGATGAGAGAGCACAGGTCAGGGTGTTAATGAATTTTTTAAGGGAGACAGCTTTTTATGAGGGAGTGAGGGATAAGCAGGAATCAAGTGTTAAAGTGATAGGGATCTTGTATTAGGACTTGAATGTAAAGCGTATGTAAAAACATAAGGAGGACACTAGGTCAAGTCATTGGTGAGTGAAACAAGTCCATTACACTGCTGCTATTTGCACCTTTCCTACCAACGACAGTGTTGCAATCTGTCATCAATTAACGTGAAAAATAAAGGGAGGCTGCACACTCCATGTGCTCCATGTGCTCATTTTGACCCTCAATCCCAAAGAGGGATCTACTTGAAATGTTGGTTAATAATTAAACCAAAGAAAAGGAGCAGTAATGTGTGGCCTCCCTTCATTTTTAGCATTAATTTGTGTATGCTCAGCTGCCATCACCTCCTCACTAAGGTGTGCATCCTCATCTTTTCTTCCTTGTGCCAATCTGTCATCAATCAACATTTCAAATTTATTGAGTCACACACTATGTCTAATCACTACACTCGCCCCAACGGAGAGCAGATACACAGTAGCTGGCACAAAAATCACATTCCTAAGTCAAGTCTGCTACAGGCTGTCAGATGTAGTCAGCTACATCCAACATGCTAATGGTTATGCATGCTATCAAATCTATATAATGTGGAAGCGCATGCTTTCAAATATGAAAGATTAATGATGCCACAGTGTAATGTAAAGTAGTGCTGGCAACATAGGTGTACTGGACTTGGACTGGGTTTGTTGAGGCTGGTCAAAGATCAGGGTATTTCTGGGATGCTGGAAAACTCTGTTGGGCCAAATCCAATGACACATCAGTGAAGGAATAATAACAATTTGCCTACACTCACTCAGCGAGACAGTTACAAAATCTGGTTAAGCTGGTTAATGTTGCTGCCTGTCCTGTGGCACTGCATTTTTGTGCCAATCAGTACCATGGTGTTATATCATTCCATTAAAATCTGAATTTGACCTCTATATCAATGATCACCTTTATACATTTAGCATATTTCAACTTCAGCTTGTAACTTTGTCCCAAATAACCAACTGGTTCTGCACCATGACACAACAACAAGACAACAAAAACAACACAGAACAAACTATCAATACAACATACAGTATAGCAAAATGATAAAACACTAAAGTGCTAAGAAAAACTGTGCAAAATCTACTTATAACTTGAAAGATGTAAGTGCATCACATTCTCTAGCATAGAATAATAAAATACTCCTAAAAAGAAAGTATAACACTACTGGGTAAAACATGATAAATAAATATACTGTATGACATACAAGTCATCATCAGCACCACTGTCGCCAATAAAATCTTCAAGGAAAACTGATGCCTACAAATAAAACCAGAATAGGTACAGTATTGGGAATGAGGTTTACAAGCTTCCAGTTACTTCACATGAACTACAGCTGAACAACAGGAAAACCTCCTTCAAGAGAAATACAGTTTGTTTCACTGAATCTGCTTCAAGTCCAGAACCACTGGAAAAAGTAATTGTCTCTACACATGTAGTATCATACATATATGTATACATAGCTGTATGTCAGATGATTTCGGTGAGAGAGAGACCAGCAGATGAAAAACATAAGAGGTTGATGAGGTGATCTACATTGTAACCAACTTTGTACTGCGACAGCTTCCTCAGAAGACGATGAGGGGGAGGGAAAAGGCTTGGAGACTACTGTGCAACCTTCCAGGTGTGTTCAGACCTGCTAGCTAGCCTGTGCTAATTGGTAGACTTACATATACAAAGCAGCAAGCTAGCTAGGAAATTGTGTATGTTGCTTGGCAACATTTCAATCGCTTGAAAGTTGATGGACCTGTTTGTGCTGGCAGAGCCAAGGATGTCAAAAAAGGAGGTTGAGGTTTTGGTGGCCTAATGATGATATCACCCAACCCCCAGTGAAACATCAGATGTTGGTGCCCATATTTGGTGCAGTTTCCTCTCCAAGTTGTGCAAGTTTTGCACTGAAAAGAATTTTAACTCATTCCACCCTGATGTAATAAATACTGTTAAAATAATCTTTTATGTGGATGAATGCCTTAAGCGCATATGTACCTTCAGAAGAAGTAGCCTCCAGCTAATCAATAACCACTCAGCATTGTGTCACACAGGAGGTTTTCACCACACAAAATAGGCAAGTACCAACTGAACTGAGAAACACAGAGCAAAGGGAGTTAAACAGGCTGCCACATGGTCCATGCACATGTACATAACTTCATGCACATGTACATAACATAATAAACTGCCAAATATTATGCCAAACTGCATAATATACTGTACCCATGTAAAGTTTCTGCTATATTTAACTACATAGTGTGCAATTGGTCAGCACTACCAAACCTTACACATCCCAGGTGTCTCGGGGACCAGAGGTGACAAAGGTAGTGTGTCGGGGGGGAAATGGAGATTGAGACAGGTGGACTAGTTTGAGTTGGGATTCAAGCTTTGCCATCTCAGTTTTGATAAGTATATTTTACAGACAGTTGGTGTTCTTTGGTTGTTTTGGAGTATTCTGGTGTCTAAGATTACTATACTGACATCTAAAGAAGACCACAAGACCTGAGCAGATGGTTAGGCCGGATCCTAAACCTGCTGGAATTCCCAGAGCACTGGTGAGACATTACTTTTCCTTTTTGCTGGAGCTATTTTCCTTTATTATGCAGTGCATGGCTTTTTTGTTGTATTTTATGCATTTTGAAGGGGGATTTTAACCATCGTGAATTCACAGGGAAAACTCTTTTTTGGATAAAGATACAGATTGATTAGTTTGGACTGGTAGGCCTGGACACTGCTGAATCACTGACTTTGTTTCTAGTTTTGGCCTTTATTTCAATATCACCCACCTTGAAACTTTAAGTTGAAAAAAAATTGAGATCAATCTTGTTTAGGTGTGAACTTGCCTACTCTCAGTTCATTTAAATTACATGAAATCTAACATCTACTAGCAGTGGTTTGTGCAGTATTTAATGACCTGTTTTGTGATAACAAGGCTAAGATTTTCAGCTGAATTGTTATAGGTGTCATGTTTTAGGAGTGCAGGTGGACCCAAACACAGGAGGCAGCAGGCAAAATAACTAATTTTTAATCACATAAAGTAAGTAGACTACAGCTCAGGAACAAGGCACAAGGAGAACAGGCAAATTGAACAATGAACTGACAAAGTCTAAACTAAACCACAGATACAAACTGAACAAACGAGGCAATAGGGAACAGCTGACTGGGCAGGAGCAAAGGGGGGGGACTGACTGGCTGAGGAACGGGAAAGACAAGGGCAGGGCTGACAAGACTAGATACAGGGCAGCTGGAGGTGGAGGTGAAGCTGGGACCAGGGGAGAGAGAGGGAGCCACACCCACGTCGCACACCCAAACACGGGAGGTGGAGAGACAGGGGAGCCAGGGAACACAGAAAACACAGTAACCAAAACACCAAGAGTCCAAAAAGTAAAACAAGAGGCAATAAACCAGAATCATGACAATAGGAGAGACTTATCAGAATTGTAAGACAAATACTTCCTTCTTGCACCAGCAAACTCTTGGTGATGAGGGCCTGAATACTGTGCTCTGTGAAGCCAAGGCCCTTCTGAACAACCAACCTATCACGACAGTCTCCTCTGATCCATGTGATCCTGAACCACTGACCCCAGGTCAATATTCTCTTGTTAAATGCTAAGCCTGTTCTCCCACCAGGACTCTTTGAGAAGTCAGATCTCTATGTCAGACGTCTTTGGAAGCAGGTTCAGTATCTAGCAGATCTATTCTGGAAGCGTTAGACAAGGGAGTATCTACCCTTATTACAGGAAAGACAAAAGGGGTCTACAGGAGGAAGAAATTTCCAAGTTGGAGACATCGTGATGATTGTGGACTCAGCAGCACCCCGAGGGCCCTGGGTGCTGGCAAGAGTGAGGGAAACGATTCCAGGCTTTAAGGGTCTAGTTTGTTCTGTCAGAGTACAGACACAAACAAGTACACTTGAAAGACCCATAGCAAAGATCTGCCTGTTGTTAGAGGCTGATGATACCTACTAAAGTTATTCTGGAGAGTTGAAGTACTCATTGATACTCTGTAGTCTAATGTACACTGTAATGCTGTAATGGAACACACATAGCCCCTCTCATTTACACTGAAGTACTTATATTTTGTTTTTGCTTACATATAATTAGGGGCCGGTGTGTAGGAGCTACAAAATATATTTCTATTTTGTGAATGTTGCTGTCTACAGGCTGAGAGCAGAGAAAGCTGATGATCAACAACACCAGGCCTTATTTGGAGTGAAAGACAACCACTGTCAACCGCCAGTGATGTCAACTGCAACCACAAGAAAACGTGAGAAAACCTCCCTACAGGATGTTAACAACAAAGATTGTGTTGTATTTGAAATAAACTAATAGAAAAATGAATATTTCTTCCTCATGCTGGTGTTAAGAAACTTACATAATTGAAAAGGAGGTTGAATCAATATATCAGAGGCAGAGATGAAATACTGGCCGATACATAGTTGCCTACCACTCAAACAGACAAAAAAAAAAGAAGAAGAATAAAAGCTAAAAGTAGAATCTGTATTTGAATTGTGTTGTTATTATTCAATATGACACTGTTCTTCTCAATTACTTTTTTCCTTCATTTTTGTTATTCTTAACTTTTTTCATGTTTACTTTGATGGCTACTGATGTGATCCCCCTGTTGATGATACATGCTTTATCAAGCGTGTCTGACTTTTTCTTCCTCTTTGTGTCGTGTAACATAATAATCACACATCCTGAGGAAGGCATGAATGGATTAAGAGGAAGGCAGTTCCTTTCCATTAAAAAGTGAGCTTCAGTTTTTCCTCAGCTCTCATTGCACCAGGTTTTAAACAATGGTGCCATCTAGTGGCAAACCAGCTAACAAACTAGACCACAGAATATAGTTCAGTTACAGTGAAACTACTCTTCAACACTGAGTATTGAGTATTGAGTTAAGTATTAAGTTAACTATCATATCATATCATATCATATCAAATCATCTATCAGTTACAGATATGCCCAAAACTACAAAACACACTGTCCCAATTCACAAATTAGTATTGCCATTTCATATTTTACAAAGCCACAGCAACAGAAAACTGTATAGAAAACCTGACATTTAATTATTGTTACACATTTTTATTTATTCTATAGATGTGTTTGGTCCCCATGAGCTGCTAACCCTGAAAGATTTTCATTACTCGCCTGTCAATGAAGAGTTTTGTCATAATATTCACTCCCAGCTGACATGTGACCAACATTCAATGGTTTAAATAATGTCAGTTAAAGAAAAAACGTTATTTCAACATCAAAACAACATTGAAGATTAAATGGTTGGGGAAGTGTTGATAAAGTACTAATGATTCAACACTGAAATGTTAATATTAGATGAGTTGTATGTTGAGTCAACATCATGTCTTCAACCATCAATAAATTCTACCTGAAAAGCGAATGTTCTTTCATCATCAAAACAATGTTGAACAACAGGAATAGTTGAAGAAGTAGTGATAAATTAATAATAATCCAATGTTAAAATTTCAAGGTTGATTCGATTTTCAAAATCAAAACATTCAACAGTGATCCAGCGTCGGCACTGACATTGATTCAACCATGAATAAGCATTTAAATGCCAGCTGGGGGCTGTTTCTTCTCAAATTTTGCTCTTGTTACATTGGTAAAGTCTCTAAAACAGTGTTTAAATCATAATACTGATTTAGGGACTTTTCCAGTGTGATAAGAGCAAAATTCAAGAAGTAACAGTGAATATTATGAATGTCTCGCATGAAAATTGTCAAATTTAAAGATCTAATAAAGAGAATATTGGTACAAAATATTCAGATCAAAAATATTGGTATTGCCTTCAGGTACCCCTCATACAGGTTAAACTCTCTTACATAGACAGTATATTGTAAACAAATAGTCCTCCACAACAAATCCTGCATCTCTTTGGATATCAGGATAATAAACACGGCAAAAAGGAAAGGACAACAGACAATAGCAAATGTATTAATTAGAAACGAGACAATTCTGTCTATGAAGGTCAAAGCTAACAGTTTTTTTTTCATTTACTTGCACTGCAAAATAGCTCCCCACAGCTAATCATGTCACCACATATTACACAACTTCAAGCTGTACTATTACCACATCATTCACGCTGTGTGAGGCACAGAAAGGCTACTGCACCAACATCAAGGACACCTTGACAACAAACACTGCAGCCTGTAAAATGAACAAATGACAGACTAAAAACCACCGGCTCTGTCCACTGCAGCTCTGCAGCAGACTAGCAGCAGCTGTCATGTTTGCTTCCTTCTGCTGTGAATTAAACCAATTCTTTACCTTGACGATGTGGAACAACAACAAATGAGCAGGATTAATGTCCACTGGACAAACACTGCAGCCCACTGCACTACACTGCATTTCCACTCAGTGGTCAAAGTCTATTCCTTCACCTGGTCACATGGTGTTTGGACTTGACTGTGTGCTGTTGATGGTAAGTCTACATATTGGTCTTTATCAGTGTTTGACCACATGATGAATATGATCAAATATGTTTTTGCAATATTTTTATTGAATGAAATGTGTCTTAAGGTTCATCAAATGTCTGTGTTATGCTTCCTTCTACATAGAGTGTAATTCTGAAGAGAGAAAATTGAACAGCACTGTCTGTGTAAGTCTGTGGAGCTTCATAGGGCGCCCCCAAGTGGCAGTGAGAACTAACTGTTTTGAACTGTTTGGAAAAATTCGAACTTCAGTATCCAGAAATCCTGTAGCGTGACATCAGTAAACTGAACACAGTGTGCTTGTGTACCAAGCTGGCTGGTCTGTGAAGGTTCCCAAAGGAAACAAAGGGCGGGGAGACATAAGATGTACCGTTGGTGAGTTCAGCCCTCTGGACAGAGCTGCTCACTCACTGCTGTTTTGAAACCAGAGGAAACCTGCTACTTCCCACTTAGACAACGACAATCATGATCAGACTTCTGCGGAGCTGCATAGTAATGGATTACATGTAATTGGGATTATGTAATCAGATTTCCAAAAAATAAATACCTATAATCAGCAAAGATTGTAAAAATTGTGCAATTAGGTTATAGTTACATTGTCAAGGATTGCTTGATTACATTTTTGGTTATTTTTAAAATCTGGCAATTTTAAAATTATGATTTTTTTTTTTTCATGATAACCAGTGCTATTGAAGCGCGTCTGACATACAGGTTTCTTACACAAGTGCTCCAGTTTGTGACTTAACTAAGATTTGTTTTGTATTAATGATGATTTGTGGATAATGGAGTGTTTATTCCTTTTTTTCATTTACATCGAAAATGGAAGATGAACATTTTGAAGAAGTTCATGTGGCCTTTGATTAAAAAACAGCAACAAAAACTTAGACAAAAGAAACAGCATCCCACATGTTGTAGAATACACATAGTACAGCTGTAGTTTGTGCCAGTACTGTTTGTGTGTGAGTAATTTGATTTGACCAGCTGTAAATACTGAATATGCAAAATGCATTTTATTTGCTTTGAAAATGTTTGGAGATGTTTAAAGAGAAAAAAGAATATTTGTGGAAATTTTTGTGTCTGCGACCATTTTTTTAGTATAAGGTGCAGTATCTTCAGGTTTGACTTTGTAGTAATCCAAAAGTATTCAGATTAGATTATATTTTTTTGTAATCCAATGGATCATGTAACTAATTACAAAAACTGGCATGTATTTTATACTCAGTAACTGACTACATTTCAAAGTAATCTGACCCAACCCTGGACTTCTGACACAAGCATTATGCACAGATTTCATTAATCTTGTGTAAGTGCAGCCTCTCGCCTTTGAGTTGCAACAGTATGAGACCACAGGGACCACAGGGAGTATTTTGATTATCGTTTGAGGAACTTGGAAAGGGAAGAGGAAGAGAGAGTACAGAACACAATAACAGGACAACTTAAAAAAGTCGCTTAAAAAAAACGTGTTACTTAAAAAAAATCTCTAACTACAGTAGGTTGGATTATAGCTGAAGCTGTGAGACTGTTGGTCTTTGCTGCCTTTTCAACTTGTTCCAGAGCTTTTGTTTTGCAATCAAATGTCAGTGATTAAGTAAGCAGGTCAGACTGGTTCAACAACAGATCTGGCACCAGTGAAGGATGATTTATTTGAGTTTTGATTTGTAGCGCACCTTCCATGCATCTTGCCACCTAAGAAACAAAAGTAAAAGCAAAAGACAGAGCAGAAACCTTCTACGATAATCAGTACTATTCACAGACATCAACAGAACCTAAAAGTGTCCAAAATCCTGACAGACATAAGTCTTTTGATTTGAAGCAAGCTTGAATCTTTCTCATCATTTTGTGAAATCTAACAAAGAATTTTTAAGTGACAATGTGGAAAACCAACAGCCATGAAAGAATATTCATAAATAGTTTTACGCTTTTTATGCTTGTATCTCATTTAGCAGCCTGACAGCTGCAACCCAACACACCCAGCCTGCTGGACCTTGCAGCTGAGTGTTGAACACTATGAACACATAAGTTGTTCTGAAGCTGCACACTACATTTTTACCTTGAAGCACAAAAATGTATGTGACATACTGGTACTAGCACATGAAATACAATTAAGAATCACAATAATAAAAAAAATATTGCTCCTTGTGCCAAGTCATTTCATGCAGTTTGTTCTTACCTTGGGTTGCGACGTGCAGCAGAACGAAACTTCAGCTGTTTACATGAGGAAACTTGTTTATCAGGAGGAGGAGTGGCTGAGACTTCTCACTCCCCGGTCTGTTCTGCCAGAGAACTCCTCTGAGCAGAGTTCACTTTCAAATGTCAGAGGAATGACATCCAGCTACTTCTCTTTGGCACCGCCTGCCAAAGGATGGCGGTGTCACTCAACCATGTCATCTGTGTGCCCATCTGTTCAACACTTTACTCCAAGATTAGATGTCTCAAACTCTGTGGGATGAATTGCCATAAAATTTGGTGAGCACATCCATGCTCCCCAGAGGATGAACCCTGTCAGTTCTGGTGACCTCATGACCTTTCCTCTGGTGCCACCTTCAGGCCAAAATATCAGCTTGCACACATCACTAAATGTTCATAGTTTATTGGCATGACACAGAGATGCAAAGTGGCCAGGGTCCCCGAGGTAAAAATCACAGTTTCCCATTTCCCATTTTTCGTGATGTGCAGTTTGAGCATCTCAGCACTTGGATGGGTATGAAACTATCCTGGTTGAATCATCAGTACAAACAAGTAGAAACTGCACTGAAATAATTCAGGTTTAGTGAAAAAAGTCAAAGGTACAAGACTTTCTACACAAAAATGTTAGGGCATGAGTTGACCACGAGGCCCACAGTGCGTTGCCTCAAGAAACAACCAATCACTGAGCTTCAAATTATGTTGCCCATGCTGGAGAAGTTGAGCCGTTTTTAGCTTTGAGTCAACTTTATCCGGACATTCTTCGATCATTTCAACAGCTATGGTGCAATGTCTCATTCCTGATTCAACCACTGATCTGGAATACAATATAATATTATACTGAATATATTTGAATATGTTTCTCAGCTTTAGTGGACATCTTCACCATAGTAAGGGTTGCTGAGGCTCATGGGTACTGTAGTATTTTGTGCCATTTGACATACTAAACCAAAAGAAGGGCATGATTTCTCTTAAATGAATCTGAAACATTTAAAAGCGATGGCCATCACATAACTCTGTCTTATCATTTATTTTTACCCATGAGTCAGTGTTGAGTAATATTGTGGTTATAGTTAAAAGTAAAACTTGCATTCATGCTTCCTGTAGCTAGATTCCTCTTGATTTTGATGACCCCATTACCTTTCCACTAGCACCACCCTTAAGGCAAAATTTTAAATTTGTTGTCTCAAAATATACTGGGTGGGTTTCTGTGAAATTTGGAAAGTACGTTCATGCTACCCGGATGATGACCCCTGTCACCTCCTGTGACCTGATGACCTTTCCTCTAGCGCCACATTTAGAGCAAAATGTAGAAACCTCATTCTCCTACTACTTGCAGGGCACTAGAGGTGGAGGAGCCCGGCTTGTTGCTCAGCACAGGTTTTGCTCTCAGCATAAAACTGCAGCGTAACAGTGCTCAGTTACAGACAATCAACGTATTTTTTCACGTAGCCTCTCCCGACTCCAACTTTCCTCCCACCAATAACTTTCTTCTTCTCTCATTCATTGATCTGCTCCACGCGTTGATTGTCTGTCTCTCGGGTGGACGCTCAGCACTGCCCCTAGAGGCCTGAAGCACTTCCGTTGTATGACTCGATATGCGGCGTTTTCTTCTTGCAGTTGCTTTCTTATTTGCAGCGCGTTTCTGTATTTGCAGCGTTTTCCTTTTGCATCTGTTTTCCTATATGCAGCGCGTTTCTGTGTTTGCAGCGCCTGTCTGAATATGCAGCGCGTTTGTACCCGTCGGCCACGGTACTTACCGCTCCGTGGCCGTGCTGAAACCTGACACTACACAGTCAGTCTTAGCTCATTTCCATACTAACAGTGATTGGATGTTTACTGAGGGCTGAGGGGAGGGGTGTGCGTGCGTGCGTGCGTGCGTGCGTGTGTGTGTGTGTGTGTGTGTGTGTGTGTGTGTGCTGCACAGCCTGTGAAGATACACACAGCGGAGTGACAGAGAGATGAGAGGAAGCTGATACTGTATCTTGTCCCTTTTTTGGCGGATTTTTCCGCTAATGCAGATAATTTTGTCAACTTGTAAGATATTAATGTAGGAGTATATGAAAATGTGCTTTCTCAGCTTCTAAAATTTTGATTTGAGGGTGCAAGACATTTATTTGTTAAGTCAAGTCACTTTATTTTTGTATAGCCCAGAATCACAAATTACAATTTGCCTCAGAGGGCTTTACAGTCTGTACAGCAGTACAACATCCTCTGTCCTTAGACCCTCACATCGAATAAGGAAAAACTAACAGCGAGAAAAAGGAAGAAACCTCAGGGAGAGCAACAGAGGAGTCATTAGGTGGTCAAATTAAAGGAAGTTAATTGTATATTAAAGTCAAAAGATGAGTTTTTAGTTTCGATTTAAAGGATTCAACAGACTCAGGCAGTCTGACGTCAGCAGGGAGGTTATTCCAGAAGAACGGGGCCCGATAGGAAGGGAGGTACACACAGTAGCCCTGCATTTTGAGAGCGGAGAGCGGAGGCCTCGTTTGGTGGTACTGTCTTGATACATAAAAAAAAACCATCTTTCCTTGCTAAGAGAGAGTGAAAAAAACTTAGCTCCTTTCTGCCTCGTTATACTTACTTTTAAAGTGAAGAAACAGTTGGTGTCCAAATTTGCCATCATATGCTGACTGGATTCACTTCACAGATTGAGTTATGAGGTCATTTTGCACCTTTTATTTTGTTGTGTCATTTTTAATGATGGATTCCTACTTACTTCAACACAGCAGCGTTTCTGTACAAGCTGTTTTGCTTCTTAAAGTAATAGGAGCCCATGACTTCTGGGAGATCAGGCAAATATGCAGTAGGCTCACAACTGACAGTAGAAGCTTCTGACTGCAGCAAACACATCGGTGGCTTTAGGCTCTTCAGGGACATTAATGGAGATAGGGCAATAATAAAGTCACTCAGTTATTACTCTTTAACTTGTCAACCATTTGAAGGGGAAAAGGTAGATGAGATTAATATAATTTTGACAGGCTTCCTGTCTACGCCGAGTCAAAAGCCAATAATGTGTAGGTGTGTGTGGAGGGGAGGGGGTTTTATTAGGCTGTCGTCCAGGCTGATGCTGCTAGTTCAAGAAGTTCTACAGATCAAGAGGCTCTCTCTCCACACACTGACGGTCATGGCAGAGTCTGATCAGCCTGATGGGTCTGAAATCACAGAAGAATGCGAGAACGGTCCTGAGCGTTCAGCGATCAATATGGCTTTGACCAGAGGGGACCAAAAACGTCAGTAATTGTTTTATTCATTCATTAAGAACAGAGAGATTTTTCTAGTCTCAAAATTTGCATTCAAAATTTGATCAAAATTACATCTGATAGTGTTTCAGCGAAGATGCAAAACATGAAGCTGAAAAAAATGAGTGGTTAAAGTTTTTGTTATATAGGCGGTGTTAAATTGGCAATATTTGTGTGTGTGTG
>OMKZ01016411.1:0-10558 GCA_900302535.1 Neoniphon sammara
CAGCAATACGTACGTCAATTTGTTTGTTTCGTAAGGCACTGAGAAATACAAACAGTGACATGTTTAATGTTTCACTTTTCAAGCAGGAGTCTGCTTTGACAGACACTTCATCTTATTGTATCATGTCATGATGCCTGGACTTCTCTCTGAATGCTCAGAGTCTGCGTCGTTCCACTGATGTCAGCATTTCCTGAAAGCAGCCAAATGAACACAAAGACGATTACAAATGCAGGAGCAGGCTAACTGAAAGCACTCAGCGTCGTCTCTGCTGGACTTTTTAAAGTGTAATTTGATGTGAAAAAAGGCCGCGGGGGCATTTCCATCCCTGAAATGATTCAAAAGTCATTTGAATAAAATGCAAAGGCTTTTGCCCTGCAAATGTGTTTTAATGAGCTGTTACATGTTTGGGAAATTAAACCGTATTATTAAGCACTACTTCCTCCAGTTTGCTCTAGAGTTGAAGATGAGAGCATGGGAGAGCTGGTTCAGACTGGTTATAAATAGCACAATGGGTAATGTTAACGCTGCAAAGGATAGGTTTTAATTCCTAAAGGGATAACCAATACTAAGGACGCAGCTACTTGGAGCTGTGCAAGGTCATCAAGATGACAAAAAAACACCTAGTGACTGCGTGAAATGGAAAATAGACATCGAATGAAAAAAGAAAGACAAACATGCCAAAAATCTCCATGTTATCAAGTCATTTAGTCTCATATTCAGTGTTAAAATGTGTCTTGAAACAAGTGAAAAAATCTATCAGTGGAGACCCACATGAAGACACCCCTCCCCCCCTCCACCCTCCCCAGACACAGTTAGAGTCACTTAGGCCAGATCTCAACGCTCTCTGTATGACTTTTCACCCCTTAGTCTTCCTCCCTTCTTTCTGCCAAAAGTCTAGTCCTGCAAAATGGAGGATATAAAACACACAAGACCTAATAGCCCTCGCACACAAACCCAGCTTCCTGATCTTATTACCACCTACTAGTATCTATTCCCCTTTTCTGTTTGCATTGCACTTGCTCTCTCCTGTGTGGCCCCCCTCTCCCTGCCGCTCCCAGCATGACTGTACGAGGGACGTGTACCCGCGTGTTGGGAAAACAACAGGCTTCTGGCTCGCTCGTGAGGAGTCAGCGTGGAGACAGCGAGGGGTTGCTAGGCGACGGCTGCCGGGCGATTCCCTGGACAGGTGGGTGGGGTCGGGAGCTGGTGAGAGAGGCCACACCTGCTGCCTGCCAGACACAAACACACGCACACACACATGCACATACACTCCTTACTCACTTAGATACACAACCTTTGCATCACCCAGTGCGCTCCTCTCTTGCTTTCTCGGTCCCTCTCGCCCGTTCTCTCACATACACTCTCGCTCCTTTTGCTGCTCTCTTTCTGGAGACATGGCCTCAGGCATGTCTCCGGGCCTTACTGGCCAATAGGTTAAAATAAAATCACACTGGGCCACAGAACCTGAACCTTCACTCAAGTGTAATCTAAGATGGCCAGTAAAAGGCATTTTTCAGTCAAAGGTTGGACAAGCACTAAAGTGGGCCCTACAAACTCTTGCAAATTGTATAATCCATCCAACTGTAGTGTAATTGTAGCATAAATACATGACATTTGGGTGCATATTAAGGCCATAAACCCATATCACCTGACAAATACCTAATTTGTGCACATTGCAGGCTCTGAAGGCAGTCTAGACCTCTTTTGTATGACTTTCCGGTACATTGTGGTCAAACATTTCCAAATTAACATTTAGTAAAACAAGACTGTGTGCCACTAATCTGATCACTTATGTGAATGGGACTTAGACTGAATTTGCTGTTACTGAGAGAGGCTTTGGTAATGCAGCCTAATCCCTCTGAAAATCCCTTGTAATCCTGTTTAAGTGAGTGTTGCATTTGCTTCCCTGGTTTGAAGACAGAGGCACCATGAGGGGCTGGCGTCGGGCTATTGTGTGTCGCAAAATGGAAAACAGCACGGCTCATTTTCCCGGGAAATTTCTTCAGAAATGATAATCAAACCGTGGCGAAACATGCTGCTGGCATGCTATCATTTATGAGTAATTCCTTGCCTACGGTTTGTTTACCTGTTTGTTCACATATGTCTATATATTACTTGAAATTATGGTGATCACTGCTGCCAATGTTACATGTGTATCGTCATGTTTCTCTGTGTGTGTGTGTGTGCTGTGTGTGGATCAGGTCTATAAATTCTAGCACCTTCGACCCCTCTGCCCCATTTCTCTCTCAGTCTCACACACACTCTCCTAACCTCCTGCCCCACCTCTTCACTGGTGCTCTGTAAATACACCCATCTCCCCCGGCTCTGAGCCCTGCCTGGCAAGAGGTCCCGGAGGAACAGCTTTTATATGAGTTCCACTGCAACCTGATATTTGCTGAGTGGGGAAGGAACATGGCGGCTATTTGCACAGTAAATCTATTTGCGCGATTCGTATAATAGTAGGCGAGCAATGCTGTGCCTCCTGGTTTGTCTGCCACGGCCCTCTATGGTAAACACAGTGGATGTACACATACACACACACACACACACACACAGGCACGCAGAAGCATGCACACACACACACACACAGACTCAGGTTTCTCCTCATGCCACGGCCATCTATGGAAAAATTAAAATGCTCACACCCAACACACTCTCCTTCTCTCTCTCGCTCTCGCTCTCACACAAACACACAAAAACTCAACTCAGAAATAATAACTTTGGGGTTCCATTATAAGTCAAGAGTTAGGAGGAAATTATTCGGAGATTAGCTTTGTATCTGACACGAGCCTTTGGAAAGAAACTCATTAGGAAGTACAGTATATTTGCCTGGTATTTACCTTGCTGATTTCCCCAGCAAAAGGAAATGTCACTTCATATTAAGTTTGCCACAGCCCTTGGAGCAGATGGAATTTATTATCACTTTTCTGCATAAGCGGATGCACTGCACAGTGGCAATTTAAATGAATGTTTATGGCGATCTACATAATAAAACAGAGAGGGGGCATTAGACGGGATTGATGTGTTTCTCTGTGACATTTGGCTGAGCTGAATTCGACATGGGCAGCAGTCACTTTGAGGCCCTGAAATTGCCTGCGGCCCTAAATGACAGATCTCGCTGAATGGAAGTGAAGTTGTCAGGTGCTTACGTGCTTTGTAACCTGGGCACTTAGGCTGCACTTAGCAACCTGGCTGGTGTTATATTGTATTTATAAGGGACGCAGAGGAGGTGGAACTAGGACTGGGCGATATGGACAAATCAAATATCATGATACCTTTGACCGAATACCTCAATATCTATATTGTGACAATAATACAGGGATGATTATTGGTATTTCATAAGATATTTACACACAGGATTTTTTATTAATAATCATAGTATGATGATATCCAAAATCCAAAATGACAGTCTATCCAGTCTGATGCTGATATAATGTTGATATATTGCACAGCCCTAAGTGGAACGTATCAAAATTCAGTTTACTTACCTTTTAACTTGCAAAATGGAGTTGGCCTTTTTGGGCTGACATAAATCATCAGCAGGCAAATGTATATGCATCATAGTAAGAAGTGTCAAATTGGTGCAGGTCATGTAAAGATGAGGTCTTTGAAGGAAAAGTGCATAAATTAATATATTTTCCTGTGTATTGGAGGTTGTTTATAACTGCTGCTAACATCCAGTGAACAGAATTTCCAAAGGCTTGATTTTGTGAACTCCGCATTTTCCTAAATAAACATGTTACAAAAGAACCGATACGAGGCTAAAGCCCAGCGGGAAGCTGTGGACAGTTGTGGGGGCAGGTGTTGAAAGGTGGCCAGGCGGTGTTAGTGCGCTCCAAAGTGCGCGGTGCTTAACAAGCCGCCCCTGGGAGCGCCCTACATGGAGAGAAAGCCATGCGTAATTGTCGCTCCCTACCAGAGGGTTTGGGTGGGTGAGGAGAGGGCTCGGAAACCCTGTACGTCAGGGACACACTTACACTGTAAGAAGTGTCTATGTGGTCATGTACTCTCATATACAGTTATAAAATCCCTATTTTTTTTTTTTTTTTTTTTTTTGCTTTTGAACTAAGCTTGGCCAGTGCTGCTGTTCTTCTGTAAGCAATTTTCCAGAAACGAGAGTGAAACTCTGTTCTGTTATCTTGAATCGAGGCAGAATATGGCAAACAACTGCTATCAAAGTCAGCGATTTTACAGTTACTTAATTACTTTTTGCTGAACTATTGTACTTTGCTGAATTTTTAAATAACATCCATTACAGAAGACAAAACTTGTAAGCTCTCCACACAGGATCAGAAACCAGAACATCTGACAGGCCAGTCAGCAAAGAGGAGAAGAAAACTTTGCGCCCTTTATTTAATTATTCCTAATTTTAACTAGTCTGAACTCTGGTCTCGCCCTTTTAGAATCACATGGAAAAGATCACATGTAATAATGTTTTTCTCTCTAAAAAAGTTACTCTGTGTAGTTGTATTGCTGTAACTTATGTGCAAAATGTACACTTTACTGTGTGTAAATTTTTAATTTGCTAATTTATTTATTTATTTATTTATTTTTACTTTTTCTTAAGTTGATTCTTGCACATAATTTTTACTTTTATTAAATTAAGTTTCACTTTAACATTCTCTTTCCACCCCTGTTGAAAAGTGAAGTGGTGTTATTTCGGACTCGCTACGGCTGAATGACTGTTTCTGACGGACATTTTTTGCAGTGTACAGGGATGCACTCTTGCTCTGCTGGCCAAGCTGGGGAGATGTGAGACGCGCCCTCCCCTTTTCTCCCTTTATGTTTTTTTTTTCCTTCCTCTCACACACCGTGGATTTGTTCTAGCATCGCAGCCCGAGCCCCTCTTACACGCGCTCACACTCACACACCGACACGAACCAAAAACAGACACGCTCCTAAACTCACCGGTGGGGGGGACATAGACACCAGATGAGATTTGTTTCCAAACGCGCACCGATGGCGGTGTGAGGGGGTTTGGCTGAAAAATACGCACGGCGCTCCAGTGGATTTGTGGACCTTTTTGTGCATCCTCTCCCTTTGTGAATCCGGACTGGTGGCGAGATTCTGAGGGGAAATTAACAAAGCTATGGATACCTACACTTCCTCAATCAGTCTACTTTTAATCCTGTCAACCTTTGCGTCCGTCTCGACTGGAGAATTCCCATCAGCGCTCATGTGAGTACAGCTCCAAAACAGCCTGTTGGCTTTTCAAAACTTACGGATAATAGACTATGGAATAGAAATTATCGCCTGACATTTCTATCATGCAGTCGCATTATCTTCTATACTTTATGGTCCAGAGATAAGATTTATTTTCTGTCCGTGTCTTCCATTGATAGCTGAAACGAGTCCCTGTAGAGACCATGAGATGGGGAAAAAAAGCCATAAAGTACCATAAGGTCACCAGAAACTGGCCGCTGGACACCACAGACACCTTATAGAAACCTTAGAGCAATAGGATTTTTCGTCGGGTGGCTTATTCTATACTGTGAAACTGTTTACGATGAATATTTTCCTTGCATTAAACCTGATCGCCCTCTCTCATGTGAAGTCTTAACTGGCAGTCGCTCAGCTGTCCTGAATTTGCAACAAACTGGCACGTTTCTTAAGGAAATTATGTAGAATTGCAGGACGTGTTTTCTTTGCAGCAGCGGCAGAAAAACTCGAGGCATATTACTTTGTGAAGAATGATTTTCAAAGTTACTGTCCATTTGTTGACCTCCAACAGCTGTGTGACATGTGGCTGTCATGAATCATGTCAGGAGGGCAGACTGTGCTCCGAGTCTATTAGGGTTCCCAAACCTTTGCATGCCCAGGACCTCCACATACAGAACCACATTAGACCACCGTTTGATTTGCTTTGTCTGAGAGATCAGAATCTGGGGAAAAAATGAAATACATGTTGATTAATGATTGGTTATTTAATTGATTAATATGATTTTTTCCAGTGCTGGGCAACTGTTTATATTGTCGCTGGGGAGATAACTGGAGGTAGTGAAACTTCGGATCAGAACAATCACTCTTATAACATTCCCTGGAGTGAAAATAAACTATTACTCATTTTGCTGGAGGTTACCTGCAGGACCCTTGTGACTCCTCAGACTCCTCTTTTGCAGCCTTTGTCTTAAAACACTCACCTATATTGGCAGACCTGGCCAGAGGATTCCTCAGTAGAATACTTTTAATGCAGGTCTGCTGTAGAATATCTTGGTCTGGTGGTTTGAATGTTTCTGCAGACATCGGGGTTGATATTTCACATGCTTACAACCTTTTAGAGACATATTATGCAATAATCCATCAGCACTGATGTATTTTCCATTCTGACCTAATCACAGGCCAGCTATGGGTAACTTTAATTCATTATGGACCTCTTTGCTCTTGTAAGCTATTCAATAGAAAGGTCCTACTCACCTTCCCTCTAACTTTGGCCTGAAATCCCTGTTACTTAGCTCATCCATCATCTTAAAATAAAGATATCACTGGATCTGCTCTAATTTGACTCCTACCCTCAATATGTTCAGCGCTCAGTAAACAGATGTGACAGATGATATGGCCTTGGCTGCAGAGTACAGTGCTTAAATTAAACAAACATGTATGTACGTGTAAGCTAAAGTGCCGCTGTTTATTTGCCATGCTATACCTCACACCCATTCAACAGGTCTACAGTAAGATTTTCCAGATGGTTCTAGGAGAGGCGAGACTCCAGCATTTGGTTTTGAATGCAGCCCAAGGACGGTCCCTTAGAGAGGTGGTGAGCCATGATGGCACTCAGCCTAATGGCCAGCTACAGTGATGTCAGACTAGCAGAACGGCCTGCCCACTCCATATATTTCATGGGCACTAAGTGGATTGATCTGTGGGTTGTCTACATGGGATTTGCACAGGCTTGCTGAGCTGCAGACCCAATTTCACTGACACATTTGATTAGATTTTTTTTTTTTTTTTGTGAAAGGCTATTGAGTGGCATGGGCAATCTGGCAGGAATAACAATGTGGAAATTCACAAACGAAATTGGCAGGAGGTCTTGGTTTGAATTAAGACAACTTCATTTAGTTTGAGGGTGCCAAAATCAAACTGGAAAATACTCAGTTGTCCCAGACAGCCAGTAGACTGAGGTCTCCTCTTTTAAAGGAACACTCCAATGTTTTGGGCAAAATACCTTTTTTTCCTATTTACTCAGACTGATACAAGATGTTTGATAATGTTTTCACCTCTATACGTCCACTGGTTCGGTTCTGATGGTCAGCATTTTGTGTTAGCTTAGCATAAAGACCTGAAGTCTATAGGAGTCATTAGCCTAGCTCCGTCAAAGTGAAAAAATAAATCTTTCAGCAACTCTGAAGCAGTCTTATTTGCATAAAAAAAATGGCCATCAGTGTCTTCAAGTCTGTGATATTAGCAATTAGTAATAATTACAATGTCTTGTTCATTCTTTCTTTAGTGATCTGGAGGTATGGGATGAAATTCTGTGATGGAAGAGCAAGTGAGATTTTCTCTAGTTTACACCGTGTTTAGCTGCAGCTGTGACCAGTCGTGGCAAATGTAATTGCACTTTTGCTAAGTGTGGTGACAGTGATTTTGAGTGACAAGCCTCACTTTGACTCCTCAAGGTGAGAGTCACAGAGAGAGGCAGAGAAACTAGAGGGACAGACATGGAGAGACGGACGCAGCGTGTTTTCCTCCAGGAAATTTCGAGACATGAATAAGCAAGGTCTCGTCTGACTCTTCACAAGCTCAGTCTTTTTGCAACTAAGACAGACCTGTGCAGACCTTGAACGTTTCCTGGGAGCATATTCAGCTTTCTTTCTTTCTTTCTTTCTTTCTTTCTTCTCTTCTCCTCTCTTCTCCTCCTTCTCTCTGGCTGGAAGTGTGGCTGCGTCTCTGGGCTCCAGCTCTAACCTCACATGCCAGCGTCTGTCTGCTTCAGATGTTCTGTTCTCTAACTGTCGTGTTCCCTCTCTTTCTCCCCACCCCTCCCTCCATCCTCTCTCTCTCTCTCTCTCTCTCTCTCCTCCCTCTGCCTGTCTCTCCTCTTCTTCTTCATTCCCTGTCCATCTTCTTCCTGTCCAACTTCCTCCGTCTCACTCTCTCTCTCTCTCTCTCCTTTTTCTCCTCTCTCTCTTTTTCTTGGTCGCTCGGAGGCAGATGATTAACATCATTGAATCTGAAATGCAAAGTCTGATGTCACAGATTGCGCCCCAGAGATCTTGGCGCCGGCTAGCGCACCGAGAGAGCGGGGGAGATGGAAAAGGAAAGGAGAGAGAGAGAGGTGGAGGGGGAAAATATGTGTTTGCCTTGTTGCCCTAATCCAGACTACTTGGCCCTCTTGATCATATATGTTTACAACATGTAGACTTTGCTGTGGGCAGAGTGAGTGGCACATTGTTATCATGTTGCTTTTGCACACATAAGAAGATTTTTCATTTGTGCAGTGGTGTATTAGACCAGGGCTGGGCACATGTATGCTTCTTATAAGTACTCAGAGTTCTGTAACATAATAATCAGTCTCCTACCAGATTTACGACCATTAAATTTACTAGGCATATCTGGTTAGTCAACATCAGTGATAATTCGCGCGCTGCTCTCAGTCAGCAGTCTTGCCCTGGTTGATGATCATTACAAAGCTTTCATCTAAATTATAATGAGTTCACAGCCGGAACCATGAAAGATGTCCAAATCTTTGTGTCTGCATTTGCCAATCCTTTGTGCTGAATCTGGTCACCCAATCCAAATTATAGGCTTGATCATATGCTTGTTTTTGGCTTTGGCCTTAGTCACTGAGAGACTTGCTTTGTTTCTCTCTGTCCTCTCCATCCTCCCTCTCTCCCATTTCCACTGTTTCTGTCACCCTCCTCGCTGTTTCTCCCACTATTGCTTGCTTAAAAAAAAAAAAAAGAAAGAAAAAGCTAACTGGATTTCATGCTCAACCAGCTAAAGAGCTATGCTTTTCGTGTTCCCAGCCTTGTCACTGGCGATCAGTGGACATAATGTGAGGAGGCACTCCATCTGCACAGAGAGCAACATGGGCAGCTGTACACAAATATACAGTAGGTTTCCTCCAATGAGGGACTGGAGAAGCTCTCTGGATTTGAGTGAAAGCAAGACGAAGACTCAAACATAAAGGGGGACAAGACATTGATAAGATTTACTCAACTCAGATCAGAACATAAAATTACAAAAATGGCAAGAAAGAGATGATGAAGAACTAGTAGAACTAGTCTTTAGTAGTCATTTATGCTAGTGCTTAGCCTTTTTTTCACATGCAAGTGAAGGCAAGATAATGCCATTTAATTTCAATGCTGATGAACTTTTTCACGATTTTTTTTGATCAATTGTCATTTTATTGATTTTAGTTTACTGATCCATCTTATTCTGTCTTGCGTAGTGCGTTGGTACTGACAACTGTATCTAGAAAAAAAATCAACAAGTAGAAACAAGTAGAAGTGATCTCAGGATGTTTCTACAAAGAACAAAAAGATTTTAAGACCACATGACATCTAAAGATGAACGTTTTTTTTAGAAGTAAAGCGTAAAGATTTGCCCCCCACTAGCTTCACAACAGTTGCCTGACAGAGCTTTGTGATGAATTTGGGACCCGGTGACACTGGGAATGCAAAGGTCATGGGTTCGGTTCCCACATGAGGCCACCCATACGCATCGAATTTCCAAGTTTGAGTCCGAGATGATGGATCATGGCCAAGCTGCTTCAACACAGAGCACTTCAGATTTCTGGAGTATGTGATATTAGTGATATAATATATTGCAACAATAAAGCAGTTTCCCCTAAAGCTAGAAGATAATCAAGACTTTAATCTGCGATGTTGTAATGAGACAAACACTGGGGTAGGGATTTCAAGACTGGCTTTGTGACTCAGAGAGTACTTGTTCGCGCTTTTCCACCCAAATGTGCTTTTTCTCATGGTGGTGCAAAAAGATTTGAACCAGAAAATGTGCCCATATCCCTGGAAAATCTCCCTGACTATAGTCCCAGTGTCCGGCACATTTGTCTCCTGTATTTTTGTCAATGGAAAAGCCTCCAGGTTTTGCGTCTTGATTAAATCATAAATTACAGTCTGGGGTTCCAGCTTTGGGAGAGACTCAGTTATGCGCAGACATCCAGGGTCGTTCATCTAAGATTATATGGCACAAGAAATCAGACTTTCTCATGTGTATTTATATTAGTGTCGAGTATAACTCTGATTTACTCCTTGACATGGATAGTAGTGGCAGTTTTGAAGACGATGAGTCAAGTGTAATGAGGAGACGGATATTGATATGGTCCGTTCTGAGATGTCTCGGGTATCCTTGGCTGTGATTGACACCTCACAGCTACGAGGGAGTAGGTGCTAGCAGGTATATTTCAGGATGCAGGGTCTAAATAAGAGTCAAGCAGCTGTAGGGCTCTATGTGTTACTGTACACACATATACACACACACATGCGAGGGTGCAAGGTCTGTGCTTGAGGCGAACATTCGCGGTCTCGCCTCGCACTTTGTTACTTTCCTTCATTCTCTTTTGCAGTTTTTTTTTCCTTTTTCTTCTTTCAGTCCCCCC
>OMKZ01016411.1:10613-36040 GCA_900302535.1 Neoniphon sammara
TCCCTCTTCCACTCACTCCCCTTTTCCCCTCTCTTGACCCTGGCTATATTTAGGCAAGCCTCCGTCTTTGGGGAAGGGGGGAGTTAAATGTCCTGACTCAGACTCAGGTTGGGATACAGGACAGAGGGGTATCGAGTGGTGTCGGGTTGTTGTCTAGGATGTCGTTCCCCCCCCGCCCCCTTCTCATAAATCTCCCTCACGCTCATCCACTGAAGGCTTGCAGACCCTTCGTTTATGTGTGGCCTCCGCATGTTGCTTTAGTGTCTGGTTTAACTGTCATGTCAAAAGAAAAAAGATATTTCCCTGTCTTGTCTATGCGAAAGGAAAGCTGGGAAGTTAGGAAGTAACCCCTAGCGCTGTATTACTTCCCCACAATCCTTTGCCACATGGAAATTCCCAGGAATTTTCCATTGCTCCGTTGCCCGGGCAACCTTGGGAATAGCTAACAGCTGTTTGGATGGGAGCCCTGTCCAGTACGGGAAGCACGTCTGTATATTGTAGAGAGGATGTCTAATGTTAAGTATGGGAAGTGTAGTTTTATCACACTATTGCAATTCAAGCAAATCTCATTCAGTAGAATAAGCTGGAAGAAAAAAGATTGCAAGGCTGAATATTGTCCAAGTAAACTCAACCATCCCTGCCATGATGGTGCCCAGGTCAAAATCTTGTAATTTTAGTTTTATAAATGTTCATGATTTAAGTTTTAATTGAGGGATTACATTGCTGTCTATTGGATCTATCAGACTTGGAAATAAATGTCCAGCAACAATGCAGAAGTTACATACATGATTCAAGGCATCCATCTGATAGCAACAGTATCGAGTGTTTTCTTTAAATACACAGATATAGAGGCTGAAATACTTCATTCATCAACAATTAAAAAAATATTGATGACATCATACTTACATAATTGAAATGGTCCAATCCCATTGTTCACCTTCACTTAGATTCAGAGGATTTCATTTGCAAAATTCTATATCCATCCATTTTAAAATACTATATCCATGCAAGAAATGCTACCCGAAGTTCATTAATCAGCATTGCTAAACAAATGCTACTGCTTAATTAAGAAAACGCTGAAGATAGATAATAGGTTAAACAGTGTTCCATTATGTTTCATACCTGCCATCATTTTGTATAAATGTGGTCAAAATCTCATTTTGGAATAGAGCTTTCATACAGAGGCCTAGAATTGTTTTTTGAGCTCAATAGGCCATGTTATCCTGATTGCATACTAGAGGTATTAAGTGCTGAAAATATCCAGCGAGACACTATAACCATATTGGATGTGTAATATTTTGAGAGAGATGTGGAGAAAGTGGACCCATGATGGCCTGTGATGGCTTCTCTTGAGCTCGATAATGGAGTCGTATTGCCACATAAGTGCTGTTACTGGCAGTGTTCAGACTACAGTGGACAATGTGTAGCCATCAGGGAGACTAGTACTCAGTACAGCACTAACAGTAGTCTGCTTGTGTAGGCGTCTAGATTGACGTTAATTGGACATTTCGGCCAAGGGGCTAATTCCTCTATTTATACCACATCGTCCAAGATGGTGTGTGTGTGTGTAGTGAGGCAGAAGGGTCGGGTTGATGTATGGATGAATGGATAGAGATTTTGCCCAGAGAGTGTGAAGGTGATGGGGATGTTGAAGTTTAGTCATTTGAACAGAGCTCAAAATGACGTGTCACCGAGAGAGAGAGACAGCTGGAGGGCTGAGGATGAACAAGGTGAAGGAGAGACAGATGAAATAGAGTTGAGATAGAAAGAGAAGTCCCCCATATCTCCTAATTTATTGTTTGGCTTTTATATGAGCTGCTTTTACATTAAGAACATGGTTTTGATTCAGGGCCAGAGCACAAATTTAATTCATCAGTCAGTATATGTTTAGCCTACACATTGTCTAGTGGAAAAAAAGGCCATAGAAATCAACACCAGCTCTAGATAAGTGGATTCTTCTTTACCCCTATCTATTTAAGTGGGTCTAGTGACTGTATGTGCTCTTCACTAATTGTTGTAAATGGGAAATCACACCAATAACGTGCGTGAGGGTTGCTTGGTACCTTAGTATGTGGTGTATACAGTGTGCCCTAGTTTGGTTTAGATGCTTTTGCCATTCTGCGGTCTGGTACTGTGCTGAAATCTCTCCAGCAGGTGAGGTTGCTCTGCACTGAGTTCACACACTCGCAGGTGTCACAACAATTCCGTTTCCTTCGATTTAATGCGCGCAGACACCTGTGGGGAGAGGTGATACAATGGGAGCTGTTAGTTCTGTCAGGACGTATATGCTGTTTGACTTGGAAGGTGTGGACGAGGCGGACTAGGTGCTAGGGGGACAGGGAGTCAGTCCCAGCTAGCTGCGGTCCGGAGTGTGAGGTCAAAAATGGGCAAGGGTAGGGGGAGAGACTGACCCCCGGCGTTCTGAGGCAGCTCCATGTTGCCAGTGGGCAGATTGTACAGTACAATGCCCAGGCCTCCAAATGGTCCAGTCTGACTTTGTTAATCTACTGTCCTTGGATTGGAAATGAACAAGTGTGACGCCTTTATTTTGTAGGGAAATTCTCGTTTCTCTTGAGGGGGGCAATCTCTGTATCAGAGATTTTACTTGACAGATGGAGGAGAAATGGGAAGGAAAGAAATTAAAAGCAAACTGGCACGAGTTTCTACATTTTTGGTCCCCATGAAATGGTTATCTTGCTTCCTTGATTTTATGTATTTTCAGTTATAAGACAGTATTGGGAGAGGGATCATTTAAAAGTGTAAACCAATAAGGCATCAGTTTTATTTGGGAGCTTGAACCCAGATCTTCTCTTTTAAGGCTGGTCCTCCCACTATCAGTCTACAATATAATGTAGAAGCATAGCAAGTCAATGTGTGGCTGCTTTTCCTACCATAAGTTCACCTGTAAAATAAATCCAAGTGAAAACAGCTTCCTGTAACCCACACCTGCTCTCTCAGTGCCAGATTGCCCCCATCACTGGATAATGATCCTGTTCACTGTCCAGTCAGCTATTCCACAGCTGTGATACACCCTAACTTAAGTGCTTGATGGAGCGCAGCAAATACTGTTGCCAAAGGTTTCACTTAAACACGGCTCTTCACATCTAAGCAGGGGACCGTGTTAAAATGCTCTGACTTGCTAAGAGGAAAATGGTAGAAGAGAGGGAGAAACATCAATAATGTCTTGCCGTGGATGATAATGAGGCCGCGAGATATTTACAAAGCCTGCAATTATGGCGTTATTGACCTCAATAAAGAGGAGGATATCATCGCTTGTCGTCTTGGTGCTTCGTGGTTGCACTTGTGAGAAGAGGGAGAAGGCAAGAGGACAAAATGGATGAAGGAAGGGAATTACTGACATTTGTAATTTTACTTTATTTCACATTCACTGCTTGTTCATAAATATTAATTTGAAATATTAATGAAAAGTACAAAGGAAAACATAAACTGCAACGTAGACATACAACATCGTACACCACAAAGAACAGCCAACAGATACACGCCAAGGAGAGTCGGAGAAGTGGAAGGAAAGAGGGAATGAAGGAAAGAATTGGCACGGAGGGAAAGAACGAGCCAAGCAACGAAGAAAAAGACAAATAAACTGAGCAAGGAGATAATAAATTCACACAAGAAAGACAAAGTACGTACAGACAGGATGAGAGGGAAGGAGAGGCAGAAAGACACGAACAGAAAGACGAGGCAGAAAGTGAGTGTTTGTCTTCCCCAATGCCCTGTCAGCCTTCCTGCTTATTAGATGCCTTGCTCCACAGTTAGAGCTCTTATTTGCTATCCCCCAGTGGCTCAATTACATCCAAGCTGCCATCCTCAAACATCCCCATCTTTTTGTGCATCTCCTCTGCTTCCCCGTAATGGTGTCAGCCTTGTCTCTCTTTCTAAGAACAGATTAGAAGCCCAAATTACTACTATTAGAGTAGGATTTGATGGCTTTAAACTGTCTCCCAGTGCTGAAAACCATGACTCCTTGGCATTATGAGGCAGGAAAAAAAAGAAGAGAAAAAAACCTTTCCTGGGAGAGTGTACACTGTCAGATGCTTCCACGTTTCCTCCCTGACGGTTTTGATGGTATTAAGAGATCAAAAGTGGATATGCAGACTGAGTTCTGAGTATCAAAACATGGGGATGTTTACAAGACTGGAGTGCGCTGAAGTGGAAACTCAGAGATTGGATATTGAGCCCTGGATTCATTTGGCTGGCTGTTCCCGGGCACGTCTGGCCTCTGAACCGGCGTGAAGCAGACTTATGGGTGATTCAATCGGCCTTGTGTAGCGTACACTGTTAGATCGATATTCTGGAGCTTCCTGTTGGCCGGGGGTGTTTATATGGTGTCAGCTTTAGCCCTTGGTAAAAACAGAGGGAAACAGCTAATAATGGTTATAAAGGTATAATGTAGGTGCATTTGACAAAGTCTGCTTCTGAGCGACAATGAAAGCAAGGTCATGCTGAGAAATGAATTGCCGGCATAGGTGTACTTCTTCTATTGTCTCTGTTTATTAAGGAAATATGAATTCACGGTATTAATATTATGTTCTCGAGTGTGAGGTGCAGTCAAGGCAATGACATTTGCACAAGCTATTAACCAGCAAGATATGGAAAGATGTTTTATAAGCGATACGTACTACCTCTCAAATACCTCGATAGCCTAAAGTAAGCAGATACAGCGCACAGGGTATTTTAGGTTCCCTTACTGCTTTCTTTATAGAAAGGAAACAGAAATAAGTTGGGAATGAAAGTACAGACTGGAATCTTCAAAAAAGGCTTAAAAGTAAATTTTCCCCATCTTCTTGCATGAACTCCATCTGGGAGCCATCTTTTAAAGTTGGAATACCAGCTCTTACAAACTCTCTCCATAACAGCACGACTGAGATTTTTTTTGAAACGTAAACCTGGAGCGGGTGTACTGTGTCCTTTGAAAAGAAAAGTAAAAACAAAGTACCAGTCAAGGTCGGCATGAATTCATATTCGGTTCATTTAGTTAAAAATGCTCAGTTCATTAAGTTTGACACTGATAGATTTTTTTTCACTCTGAATGATATTTTCATGGACCTAAGATTTTTTTTTTTCATGCCAAAATGTTTTGAAATTTGAAGGAGTTTTGAAGCATTCAGTGCCAGAATTGATTGAACTGAAAGTGAACTGACCCGGTCTGGTCTCAGGGCAGCCAACAGCTGCACAAGAGCCAACAACCAGAGGGAGAGGTCACATTTAGCTCAGTTAGAGGGGTCAATGCAGTCAGAAATAAGAAACCAGTGTCTCAGTCTCACTTAATCTCTCTATTTTTGCTAAGGTTATCAGTGGCATTGTCTGCTCTATGTTGAGGCTATTTCTTTTTCTACCTAGGTTCTGATGGCAAGTCATGGGAGTTCGTTGTGTTTTTTGATTTGATTCGCCTTTCAATTTTTACTGTGGAAAAAATTGCAAACAGCGATTTGTTTGTGCATCATAAAATCGCTGCAGTATTACACTGACCTTTTGCTTTCCCATGTGATCCCAGGTATCGAGGATAAAAGGTTAAAAAATACCATTGTTATTGCAACTTGACATTTCATGGGTTGTAACATTTCAAATCTAAACATGCCTCTGAACATCATCACCTCATTTTCACTGCAATCTGTAGGCCTATATATGAGTTGTTTATAAGGTAAATTGTCCAATGAAGCGTTTTATTCATTGCCAAATGTGTTATGGATAATAAGATAGGTTTGTGTTGTTTTTTTTTCCAACCCTGGCCATGATAAAATGTTGATACCCATCATTTGTAACTGTACATAGCACAGCCTCACCACTAGCTTTAAAAATTAAAAACAAAACAAAACAAAACAAAAAAAATTCTCCTTTAGCACATTCAGAGCAATAATTTTCAGCCTCAAAAAACAAAAATTTTTCCTTTATGAAAACAGGAAACTCACAGTACAGTAAAATACCTTTTTAAATTGTCCACCCAAAAATGGCTGTAAATAGTGCTTTCAACTAGCAAGTGTTGTTGAGCATTTGCACTTGCCTTTTACATCCTCACTGTTATGCTGCTAAGTCTGCTTCAATGCCTCAATTTCCATTTCGTAAATTTTTAACTTGCGACAAAAGGACGTTCAGGTGTCAGCTTGGGATAAATGAATGCCCACAAGAAGAAACTCTGAATTTTCCTTTCACAGGAAATACCAGAGAAAAGAGCATCCACATTCAGTTCAAGTGAATGCAGCATTAGCCAACTTAGCAGCAGTGTTTGGATGTATACAAGGTAAATGCTAAAAACATAACCAGAAAGCACCGTTTGCGAAAAATTTTGTGTGAACGGTTTCAAGATGTATTTGACTGTGCTGCGAGTTTCAAAAAGGACATTTATGGTGGTTTTTGAAGCTGAAAACGAGTGCGAGGTTGGACTGTGTCAAAGGCTAGCAAGAGGCTGCAGCAGAGTGGTAAGTTTCTTGCTAACGTTACAAAAGCTAGCAGTGAGGTTGCTATGTATGGTTATAAATGATGAGTACCAACATTTTGAAACAGCTTAGGTTGAATAATAAGTTACCAATCCTTTAAGCGCTTCATTTGTAACTGTGACACTTTTACACACTGTGGTGTCAAATGGAGTAAACCGAAGACTGGCCTCTTTGCGCTTGTTTTTTCCCCCCCACGAGATGTGTGTACCATAAGTGTACACATTTGTTTCTCTGTGTGTGTGTGTGCGTGTGTGTGTAAAAGACACGTCTAATTCATCATAGTGGTCCTAGTCACCTAAAGCTTTGACACACATTCTGGTCCAGCACTCTAAATGATGGGTTATATAATACTGGTCCTTCACACACACACACACACACACACACACACACACACACACACACACACACACACACACACACGTGACAGCTGGCCTGAGAGAAGCAGCTTCACTCCGAGCTATTAGGACAGCGGCTATGAGGAGAGGGGCAGAGTACTTTGTCTTGCCACCAGCTACTGTACATAAGGCCACAAGGGTCAAACACAAATTAAGACACATGTTCACTAATCTAGTGAAGGACTGGACTGAAATAGCTCAGAGAAACTCTCACACGCCTACCGACATACTGTCAGTGTAGACAGAGTTTCTCGGGGTTGATTTTTTTTTGTCAATTTATCTCAGTATACAGCAGAGATGTGGTAGGATGTGCTGTAATGTTGACACCATCCTCCATCACCTCATCTCATTTCACACCATTTAACGCACTGGCACGCATGTGTTTGCGACTGAGGACATGGAAAGAACTCGATGAAATTTTAATGTCATATCTTGAGCCCTCCTATCAGACCATCTGTTCGTCTAAACTCCAACCAAGTGTGTCTCTCAGCTCTCTAAAGTCAGTGAACCCACGATGATCTGTGCTGCATGGACTATGAGCCGCGTTTTACCATCACAAACAACACGCTGACTGAGACAGGTCCGCTTTTCATCTCAGCGGTAAAAGGGAACAAAGGCAAGCTGGAAGACAAAAGGTAAAAAAAAAAACAAAAAACAAAGCACGCTCCAAAAATCGCCTGTCAGTGAAGCAGTCTGCTTCCAAACTGGGCGATATTAATGACTCAATGAGAGGAGTGAGGGAGAGCGGGAGGCTCGTAATGCCAGCAGGTCTCACACTTGGCTGAGTTTCACATGGCTCTTCTCATTTCCAGCCCCGCAGTGTGCAACCACCGCTGCCGAGTGGCTCTGCCCAGCTCACCAGCCATTTTTGGGGGCTTCCTTCCTGTCCACTTCACCCCCACCCCCAGCCCCTCTCTCCCTAACTTCCCCATGGAGAAAAAGAGGGGGGAGGGGTGAAGTGGGAGCTCAGAAGGGGAGGGGATAATGATGCTATCTAATTTTTCCACGTCCTGCTCCAAGTTTCCAACCTCTCATCAGACGGTTTTGTTGTCGTTTCTTTGTTGAAACTCCCTTTTTTTTCCCAAACCATTTCCTCAATCTGTCTCTGTTCTTAAAGAAACATATGGCCTTTCTTCACTTAATGTTGAGGAAGCCACACACCCTGGTGATATGCATGGAAAATATTATGCTTCTTACATAGAAGAGGGAGTTGGATGTTTGTGGAAGTGGCTAATCTGAACATTGCTTGGCCTTTCAGTGTTTACACAAGTTTTTTTTTTTTTTTTCAAGCTAGGTCACTGAGATTTCAAAATTTCAGCCCAGCATTAGTTAGAATAAACCCACAGCAGTGAGGTTATTATATTACAACCTGACCTGAGGAACCTCCAAGCTGCTGCAGGCTAGTGAGTAAACGAAATATTTTTACCCACAAATTGTGGACCCTCCCTGGGTCAGGTTTTACTGTTGCAGCCCACTCCTCATTAGGGCTCTGCAGGGAGGCACTGTAGATCCAGAAATGCAATACTGACCATGGATCAGCAACTATGGACATGCATTCTGCTCATTTATCACCCTGCATCAGACTGCACACTGAATGTTGTGTGTTTATGAATGTACTATAACTGCAGCCACCAAGTTTGGTGAATATGAAATAGAAGGAAAAAAATGTTTTAGTCAGCCATTTTGGCTGACTAATTGTCACAGGGATTGTTCAACTAAAAATTAAATAGCACTCTATTGTATTAAGAAACCAAATTTGTGTGCAAGTGTGCAGTCATTGAAGCAGAGGACAGTGTACGAACAAAACGCTTTATACTTCAAGCCTTTTTGATAGAGCACACATGCATACACTAACCATTTCCCCATTCAACACCTGTTGTAACGCCCCACCCTCCTTTCTTAGGACTAACTGGGCTCATTTGGATGAGACATGCATAACGAGCTCAGTACACACCTGCTCACTACATAGCCAGTGGACCTTGCCTTGACCCTAGAGTTGGCTACATGTAGTCAACATGGGTATGGAACATAAATTGACTGACATGTTATTTGTAGGAGCTGATATCTTGAAGGTATGAAGGTGTATATCTGTGTGCATGGCTGTGCGCAAACGTGCATATGAGAGAGATATAGGATAGAAAGAGCAATGTGCTGACAGTACACCCATCCTATAACTGCTCTGTGCCCCGAGCAGCTGTCTCTCAGAAGGCTAAATATATGTGGCTGCTATGCCACACACACACATTTCCAGCATGAGCTAAGCCTGCTCACATTACACTGTGTTTTTAAATAAGATAACATAGACAGGGTTCATATGTCAAAGGCCCCACAGCAGTCTAGGAGGTGAAGAAGTTAATTCACACTGGTGGGACAGAGGTTAATTTTCTTTATGGATTCTGTCATGCATTTTTTATCAGCTGTTGTAAAGAGGTTGGAGAGGGTCTGTAGATTTATGTATGTTTGTTTTTTTTTTCTAAAAATGTACAGTTGAACTGCACAAGGTTAACAAAAAGATTGTTTAATTGCAGCTTGAATTATAGTACATGTGGGCCACGATTGTTTTTCAGCACATCTTCCTAAGGAATTTGGGAGAAAAAAATGAACAGCATTTTTATTCTTTGGATTTGCTCCATTCAAATGTAATCAGAGTTTTTCTCTGAAGTGCAGCTCAGTTTGTTGGCCATGGTTTCTGCACAGAGTACCACCTTAGAGGCTGTTGGAAACATCGTCATCACTGCTAAACAGACATATGTTTGCCCCATATGCTGAGATGAGAGGCTGAGATACTGAGATGAGAAGATAACCTCGTTCATTGTACACCGTGTGTATGTGTGTGTGTGTGTGTGTGTGTGTGTGTGTGTGTGTGTGTGTGTGTCTGAGATACCATTCAGGAGCCTTCAGACCACAGGAGAATATTTAATGGTCCTGTGTCCTACGAGTAGAAGTGCTACTACTTTGCTGACATTTTACTCCAGTAGAAGTAAAAGCACCAGTGTGAAAATACATTTAAAAGTGTAAAAGTGTACAAATTTCCCCGCCTGCCTGGACACGTCTAGACACGCTGATCAAACGGACCTTAAAGACTTCAGTTACGTCACTCAGTGTTGTCGAGATGAGTCATGTAGACAAACAGCTGAACGGTGATCCTTTGTAAGTTGTGCGTCGATGAAACTGCAAGTGTTCGTTCAGCTTTCTCTACAGGCTGATTATGATTAAGTTAACCATGTGTTGATTAGTCACCAGCACAATATACATGGTTCAGTAGACCATTAACTGTTTGTTTCAAAATGAGCGGTTTAATCAGCTGGGAATGTAAAGGTCCTCTTCCCCGCTGAGAAATGCTAAATATGCTGTGATCTGCGGCCAAACAGACCACGTGCTGCGGATCCCTAATTGTGATCCACAGGGACCTCCTGTGGTCACTTGAAGAACTGTTTACAATGTTGTGTAACTGACTGTGACCAGCAAGAATTTGCAATTATTGTGACAGTTTATCTTTCTTCTTTTTCAATAGCTGTGCTAAAACAGACAGTAGCAATAATTTAACTGAGTATCTCTGGTTACAGCTCAGACCTCTGGGAGGCAGCAGGCCGAGAGCTGCAAGGTGCTGGTCCTTAACGATGTTTTCTGTATGTTGGACTGCGGAGGCGAGCTGATCAGGTACAGTGGACTGGGACGATCAATAGGAAGTAGATTAGAGGGTTTTCTTGGGGAAAATGGCTGAGCTAAGAAATCTATTAAGAAAGAAGAAGTAGAAACAGCAAAGCAGCAGAAATAGACTGCAGCAGAACTGGAGCGCTGCCAGAGCAGTTTAACAGTGTCTGTCTCACTGCTTATCAGTCTGTTATCAGTGAGAGCAGTTTGACGCTGTAATTGGTCGAATAAGGCTCATTGATTTCTGCAGCCTGAGTCGCTCAGGCCGAGCGGCTGAGGTTTTGTTTTTGTTTCAGAGGCAGCACAGCGGCGTTTTGTTTGAAAAGAGGGCCTTACTTTGACGTCTTCCTGGAGTTTTCCGAAGCGAACGGTGCCTTCCAGGATCCTGCCGATGACTTTCTGCTTGTCCTGCTGGAGGACGGAGGCCTGAGGAGGGCGAGAGGGGAGAGGAGGGGTTACTGATCTAGGAGAGGAGTGCAGAGAGAGAGAGAGAGAGACAGAGGGGAGATGAATACATGTTGGGTTGGAGGAAGTGAGGGATTAAGAGAGAAGGACAAGTTGTTAAGACTGAAGCTGTGCAAAACGGCAGCAGTCCTGTGAAGCTAAATGGGTGCAGCGAGGCACCAACACTCACACAGCACGGCATCTGAAAGTCCACTCTCAGAACTGCAGAAAGGATCATTCTGGTCATTATCACCCTAAGCCTTATTTTCTTATTTGATTGCTGTTAGAGATTTGACCCTTTTGATGTGTATTAGAGGCAAGCGATCCCAAGCTATGAAGTGTTGAAATTTGAAACACAATTATCATAATTGCATAACTAGGAAAATAAGACCCAGGCAGAAAATAACTGCAATTATCCTTTGAAGGACAACTCAAGTGTTTTTTTTATATTTTCCTTTAATATGTGAAAGTTAAACTCTGCCTGTATCACCAGTCTGAAAACTGCAAAGTGCTGACTGGGTGGAGAGAGGAGGAGGAGGGGGAGGAGCAGATATCAAATCAATCAGATTAAAGTACAAAACATCCAAACACTTTAATGTACATTTGATTTTATCACTAGAAAAAAGAGAATTGCAGATCTAGCACCTTGGAAGTTAAACATGCAAACATGTGGAGATAACGGCAAGTATTATCTTCTTCTTTCTTAAATAACAACTAGATATCAGTTACCGCGTCAAAAAATTGGATTTGTGTTTCCAATCCCTTTAATGTAAATTGTGACACTTTTTACATCCACGATTAAACATATTTTAAATCTGAAAGTTACAAAAACAGAGATAGTGTGTGGTTTGTAGCCTCCACTGATAACACAGTCTCCAAAAAATTAGGAAAAATCAAAAGAACTCGAGGGGGAATAAACATGATAACACTATTTAAATAAAGGCTTTTTATCTTTGCTCCCCACTCAAGTGCCTTGGACTGTTTTTCATATTTTTTCACTATCAGGTTTGTGCTCAGTTCAGAGCTGAATTGTAAAAAACCTCATTAATTTCAGTGCAGTTCTTGAATCTGAAGTGAAGCAGCCCAGAGGAAACAGAATCCACTTCATGTGGAAAATAACTGCCAACTGTTCAGGTCAGTCGTGTCAGTAGTACCATGTGAATCAGCTGGTCTCTCTCCTTGGAGATTTGCTCAGCCACAGACACCACGGCTCCCAGGTAATGACGGGTCTTCACCTCCTTGAACACACACTCCTCCCTCTGCTGCTTCAACACACTCATCCTCCTCTCAGCCTTCCTGGAAGACAGAGAGACAGAAGGGGGGGCGGGGGGTGACAGGGAAAATGGTTAAAAAGAAAGAATTAAAAGAAAGAATGAGACAGAGAGGGAGGGAGGGGAGATAAAAGGAAAGATGAAGAGGAGGAAGGAAAAAGAGATGGGAGGAAGACAAGAGTGAAGGAGGGATGGATGAAAGGGAGGAAAACAGGCAGACGAACAGAAGACTGGCTGGTCTCTGAGCCCCTGCCCTCTCAATGGGACGGGGATGAATCACTGTCTTCAATCAAACACCATCTGACACTCTTCACACCTCAGAGTGAGAGGCTCCATATCAACCTCAGACCAGCTCTGTGGGGAGCAGAGGGAAGATCTGCAGGCACAGACTGACCTCAGATCAGCTTTTATCCCCTGCAAACATGAAGAAACTAAAGAGAAACGATCTGCTTGGAGCTCCAGTTGGATCTAGAAATAGACCTTCAATACCAGAGGTGCCAAATGATTTAAACACACAAAATTGCATATAGCAGAAAATCCTCTGAGGGAAAACCTCAGACCCCCCACCTATAATGTTCCCACCACCAGTCCACACTCCTGTCAGCAGCAGTTAACCTTTGGTCTGCTACAGCTGTTAGTAATAACAGTAGCAGTCATAGCTGCAGTCGTATCAGTAGTGTGACCGGTACCTGTTGGCCTGTCTGCACAGCTGCAGGTCAGCCTCCGCTCTCCTGATGTCAGAGGTCAGGTCGGCTTTCTGCAGAGCCAAACTCCTGTTCTCCTCCTGCAGGCTGGACACTTTGAGGAGCAGCGCCTCCACCTCGCTCCTCTTCTTGGCCTCCTCCTGCTCCAGCTGCCTGAGGGACGAGGGAAGATATCACAGCACAGCACGATATCATTTTTTTTTTTTTTTAGAGAGAGGAAAAAAAACAAAGTATTTCAAAATTCCTCTCTAGATACCAGGGCACTGGATATTATTATCCAGAGGAAACGCCAGTGAGGTAAAAACAGGTTTGATTATGTCTAATTACCACCTTTTTGCATTATATCTACTTACCACCATGTCTCATACCACACATATCTACCTACTACAGCCTTAAAAACTGTACATTATAATGAATGCTCACACAGAAACAAAAATGTCAGAGCCTCATAACTTCTCTCTCTCTAGCAGCAGAGAGAGAGAGAGAGAGACAGAGAGAGAGAGAGAGAGAAACAAAGATCATTAACTCTACCCCAGTTTCCAGGAGCCACATAGACTCTGTGCAGAGTGTGTGGGCTTTTAGGGAACAGATATGCCTTCTGTTATAGGTGTTAATGGAAAAGTAGTGAGATACGTTCTTCTGCTGCAGATATCTTCTGTTAAGCAAAGATTAATTTGGACCAAATTAATCTTTGTAAATGACTGCTCTCCAGTCATGGCTTATGGAGAGTCGAATCTCTACAGAAGATTATTTTGCAATTTAACACACCTTCAACCACAGATAAGGACACAGTGAGCTATGAGTGTTTCTTATCAGTGGAAACCTGCAGACTGTTGGACCTCCATGCACCCTGTCTGGACACCACTAGGTTAAAACACAGGTGATGTTTGGTACCATCTGAGTTTGCTGGTGATGCTGCAGTGTTCATCCCAGCTGACAGCGTCCTTCAGACGGGCCTGCAGCGCCTGGACCTCGCTCAGCTTTTCCTGCAGCTGTCTCCGGTTCTCCTGCGCCTCCCTCCTGCTCCCCTCCAGCTGCTCCTGCAAATGCTGCTTCTCCTCCTCCAACAGCATCAACTTCTTGGACACCTTGGACACTACAGGGAGGAGGGAGAGGAGAAATGAGCACATGAAAAACGTCATTTACAAACAAAGTGAACCACCACAGTCCGACTAGAGGGATTATTTTATAATTAGCATAATTTGAAGAGCAGCTTTGACCGAAGGGTTTTTCAGGTTTTGACTTAACACCAAACCTGATGTTTGAGGTCTGTGTGAGCTTGTTTTCTCTTGAACGCTCCCAGTGCTTTCAGTGCTGTGCCCGCCTTCGCCTGCACCCACCTGCACCCATAAACCTTTGTACCATGAGCAGACCACATACAGGCCTTCACCAATACTTCTCCATTACTGGTTTGGTTCATTTTATACGCCAAAGTTTACTGGCTCAGTCGTGTTTGGACAACACACATCACTTAAAAATAGAGAACTCCACACAGCCAGAAAGCTGGGCTTTGTTAAAGGTGCACTTCACCTCATTTCCTCTCCTCCCTGGTTTTTGAGGAAAAGGGGAGGAGCTAATAAGACCCATCCACCATCCTCTGCTCTCTTGTTAATGCTGCCAATAATTTGGACGAGTCTCTTCAATAGTGTGACTGAGTATCGCCTCTGTGAGCTTCACACTTTGCTGACCACTCATTTTTTTAGCCACAGGTGATGAACTGTAGCTACCAACTGTTTATTTACTCACTGGTAAATAAACAATAACAATGCTCAGCGAGATGTCATCCACCCTTAGGGTATGTACAAACGTAGCGCCTTTAGTAAAAGAAAAAATGCCGCCGAGAGCGTTTTTGTTGTCCGATGATTCGAGTGACATAGCCTGCCCAGCTGATTTTGCTGGTTGGCTAGTTAGCTGCATTGTTTACATGTCCTGCAAACTTTATTAGAGGCGCGGAGAGGCGCAATGTTAACCGGCATTTGTAGCAGCCAAACAGTAGACTTTATTGTGAAATACTTACCAGATAACGTTATTCCCAACAATTTCCCTCTCACACTGCCTCTGTGTGGTTGCGGTTGTAGCAGTTATCGTTTAATGGACATGTAATACAGCTCGGGTATTCAGTTACTAACAAAACAAGTCTCTCTACCGGCATTTTCTCCCACATCTCCATGTTGGCTCTCCCCTGACATTCTTCGCTGTTGGCGCTTTTTCTGAAAAACTGCAGCTGTTCTCAACTTCAAAAAGTGCCGGCTCCACCGCTTTTTCAGGAGAGGCCGCTTCCGCTTACAAGGCAAGGAAAGTATACGTTCCTTGGTTACAAGGTGGGCCGAAGGCGTACATATGCAAAAAAGAGCATATAGTTGTGATGTCAGAAAGTTATGGAAGTTCAAATGGCTCGTTTAATAGTTTAAAGGCACAACAGTTTCCTTATACTGATTGTATGGATTTCTTTGGGGACCGTGTGTTTTGATATTTTCACAGTATTAATGTAGTACCCCCAACTCCTTAACAATCACAATAGAAATTGAAAACACATTTCCCAAAATATGGAACCTTTAAACAAATGCACAGTCAGACTACAGATGCAGACTTTTTATTCTGAGCCTCGGACCTGCCAGTTATTTTGTGAAAAGCCTGCAACACAACTACAAAAAACACAGTCAACACCTGTTGCAGACCCAAGTGACCTGCCCCGCCCCCTCCCCTCTGTCCAGTACCTTCAGAGTGGTGTTGGCTGTAGCTGGCCTTGGCCTTAACATGCTGAGCCTCCAGCTGATCAATCAGAACCTGGTTCTCCTGCAGAACCAGAATGGCCTGCTGCTGGAGCTGATGGCTGCAGAGAGAGAGAGAGAGAGAGAGAGAGTGAGAGAGAGGGGGGCGGGGGGGAGTAAGAGAGAAATGTGGGTCAGAACAACAGATCATTTCAGGACATCAGCAAACATAATCGCACTCACACAGACTCTCTCTCAGCTTCTTTATTCTGCATGACCTGCTGTGCTGATATATTGCACTGAGCTCAGAGATGTGTTGTCTCTGCTGATGCTTAGTGCTGAAGGTTTTTCTCTAACAGAAACAGGCTGCTAGCTGCTGGGCTGTGACAGTGTGCAGCTGCTTTGAGGATCAGATGAAACCGGGCTGCAGGAGCAGCAGTCAAGACCGGGTGATGCAGCCAAGTTTGGTTCAAAGTTTGGTTCACCATCTGCAGGAAGGTGATGGGTCAAAGAGGCAATGACCAACTTTCAACCCTGACTGTATGAAAGGGGCGTGTCCTGTGATTACATAATTGCTTGAAGGGGCGGGACTTAACACGAACAGGGCCATAGTTTCTAAACACATCCATGTACCATCACGAAACCTGGCAGCATGGTTGGTTATGCGTCAACGTGACACTGACCACCTTTCCACGCTGACTGGCCGAAACAGGCCTGTCTAAGGACAACAGTACTGCCTAAAGGGGGCGTGGCTTAGCATAAACAGGGCCATGGCTTCCAGCTGCCACCTTCACAGAAATCTGTGCCCAGAGTGCCTTCTTGCTACTGTAATTATATGGTTGTATTAGCAATAGGCTGTTTTACGACTGTTAGCCAACATATGATTAGTGGGCATGCAGTATATTGTACAACAGTAAGACCGTATCAGGCTGCAGACATTTAGACTATCCACCATATTTAGTATTTTGCTGCATCATACCTAAATGTGCTTCAAGAAACTCAGTAGAAACCTGTTTGTCACAGCACGCCCTGCTGTGGATTATCTCTGCTGCCCATAAAATATGTAAATGATCGGCTGTATGTGACATGATATTGTATAGTAGCTCTCACAGAGAATGAAGGGTTGCAAAGTCAGTGTTTACATTCAAATTCATACTATTCTTATCAATGGGTAGAGTGACGCACTAACTCTACCAGGAGTAGGGGCTCAATTCCCACTGGGCAGCAAAACTTGAAAGTGGAGAGAGAGCGCTGAGCAGAGAAGACAAAGAGAAAAGCATGTAAAGACAGAATAAGCATGATAAATCAGACAGTGTAAGGTGAGCCGGAGACTGAGAGCAGACGACCTTCACTGGGTTTGTATGCAAATGTAATCAACGTCCAAGACATATATGACTAATAGAGCCAGTATCTTCACTTCGTTTTTACTTTACATAATTATATTACAGTGATTGAACTCAAGATGAGATGTCTCAAACTGCTGCTGCTACATAAGAGCGAGTGTTATTCCCTTAGAGAAAGACAAGAATTTACACTGCTAACATTCGTCTTAATTTATTGTGTTACTGGTGTGAGACATGGGGCCTCACTGTTAAACAAGGTCATGCGCTTTAGAAATCCACGATGTATGAGAAGTTGTTTGAAGTTCTCATTTGGAAGTAAGGATTTCAATAATAACAATTATTGCAAATATCTACCCATACAAAATTATAAAGTGCTTGTTTATGCCCAGTGCTAGATTATGCAGAGTAACCCAGATTGAAAATGAGAATATTCATTATAGGACAATAGCTTTTTCATAATTCATACATTAACAGTCACTGGTGACAGTTTGGAAACAGATTGCTTCACATGCCAAATAATAGAGCAGCTAAAAAAACAGAATTCAGTGCAAAAGTACAGGTGACAAATGATGAAAAAGCACCGAGTAAAATGGATGCAGAATATGCAATATGAACCTAAACTTCATGCTTTCTGTCTTCTGGAGGAGGAATATGTATGTGGAAGGTACATTGCGTCCAGTTGTCATTGTCAAAAGAGAAAAGGTCACAATGTGCTCAATTACATGTTGCCCCTGCACACTGAAGCAGGATGATGCAGTCTTGCAGATGATATCGATTGCCTCTGTAACCTCTGTGAACTTTATTCTGAAATTAATTTAATTTTTGCATTGCGTTGTCCACTCATGCTTTACGTATGAGGCTAATGCAATTGAGGTGATTTGGCTGGAGGATGGAAAGAAAGTAAAATGATTCTTTGATAACAGGCAGATTTTCCTACAGAGAAATTATAGTAAGTAAATAAATAACAAGATTGGGACAAAGAAAGGAACTGTGTGGTGTTTTGTTGTCTGTTGCACATGCGTATGTTTTATCTAGATGACATTTATGTGTGCATGGGTCTGCTTGACTTGTGGATACTTAATGGCCAATTTCAAATACCTGGAAACTAAATCTAATAATAATAAAATGTAATATATAATATCTGCTGTAGTATCTGATCATATTTTATTTTGTAATCCTGTTGGGGATGTATCATTTAAGATAAAACACATAGGTTTCATTAATTCCTGCATTCATACACTTCTGACTAGAGCAAATGCTTTCCAATTCCAACTCAGCAGCATTACAATTTAAAATAATCATGAATGACAGAGAGAGGGAAATAAAGAAAGAAATGAGATCACAGAGGAAACTTTAGATTTTATTATTTCACGCAGCATAAGCTTACAGTGCATCCAGACTGTAGTCCACTGTATCTTCACTGAGCCGGTCAGCCAACTGGACTAACTCGGCTGACCAGCATCTTGTTGGAGAAAAAATGACCAAAGCTGAAGTTTTGGTGGTCACTGACTGTCGACAGTGATCAGATTTCTGTAGCTACACCTTTTCCAACCAATGTTTTGCTCCTTAAATAAAAATTCTGCCTTTCATTGCTTTTCACTGAATTTCACTGTGATCCAGGGTTTCCTGGTGTGTGTAATTATTACTTAAAGAGTACAGGAACAAAGGAGTTAAAAATCAGGGGCATCATTGCCCTCCATTGTTCAAGCTGTGTGAGTTTTTCTTTGATAGCAAAATAAAACAGTAATTCACTGCAAATTAGAATTAGAATGTATTTTTAATTTCCCTGTTAAATGTTTTTTCTAATCAAAACTTGTTGCTGCACTAGACCACAGTCAGGAAATCCAGCAGCACTCATAATGTTTCAGCAGTGGCACCTTGATGGCTCACCACGTAAAGCGCGTACCACAAATCATTACTGCAGCCACGCAGGTTCAATTCCAACCCGCGCCCTTTGCTGCATGTCATCCCCTCTCTCCCCCCTCCTTCCTGTCTATCGCTACTGTCACTGTCGAATAAAGCAGAAATGCCCCAAAAGGTGTTGGACCTGAGCGGTGTGAAGTCGACATTACAGAGAGTGGAGGTGATTGCACAGACCATCACTGTGTTCAGGTTTCACACTGTGACAGGCAGGTAAGTGCTGACAGGTGACATGTTTTCTATGAAGAGGAACATCTGAGAGAGACTGGATGTCGATCACAGTCACACACACACACACACACACACACACACACACACACACACCAATCTCACCAGTCCTTCTGGCTGACTCCTCCGCTCTTTGCTATTTCATCATGGAGTCTTTCATTTTCTTTGACCACCTCTTCCACACGAGCACGTAACTTCTTCACCTCCTCCTATGGCAAGCAGACAGGGACATACAGGAATACAGTTTGAGCATACAGGACAATCAGAGTGTTGTTCTGCCTTCAGGAAACCCAGGAAACCCATGGCAATGACAGCAATCCAACGTATCGAACAAAACTTTAATTATACCATATTTTATTAAATGGTAACACATTTTGGCATTTAAATCCTCATCAGAGCTACAGGAGGTGTAACTTTGTAAATATAGAAATGCTTCATGCTGAACTGAACTGGATACAAAGTTACCAAACTGCCTGTCTTCTTGTGACGATTCCAGTTTGTCATTACAGAGATGTTCAGGGAAGTCATCACTGTATTGCTGTGTAAGCAGATTGTCCACTGGTTCTACAGAAATCCTGTTGACCGTGACATGATGTTAGGCACTTTCCTTCATTCCACTGTCTCTGTGTTCTCTGAGTGGGCCATTAAAAGTCCAACCAAGAATCGTCTTAACTGCACAGGGCCCATTGTTTTTGGCTATGGATAACTTTTCATGGCTCCCATGCTTCGAGCACATTATTACCAATAAGGAGCTCTATGTCAGCACTGACGTAAGGCAGTTTCACTTCCTGGGGATGTGGCCATTTTTCAATGTCTTACTGCAGGTGAATGTTTTCCTTTGACACTAGGGTGCTATTTTGGGTGAAGACTTTTGGCAAGTCGATAAAGTCACCTTTAGTCTCTGAGAAGACAACTTATTACTTGTTTGGTTGAGCTCACTACAGTTAAGACAAGTTGAGCTCCTTTTCCATCCATATAGTCCACATCATCCAAGGCTTTACAGCAACTCAAAAGGAATAGTGAAAAATTGTTGAGTGCCTTTGCGTCCTCTGATTTTATTTGTGGCCACTTAAACACCCTTTCCATAAGTGTAGTGGAAACTTTCAGCGCGTTGCCACAGTGGTCTTCCTATAGGTGCATGGCTTCCTGGTAGCCAAGGTCAGGGGGCATATGCTGACAGCTTTTCACAAGGTCTCATGGCTCACCTCGGGTATACTGTTCCAGGAAGTACAGCTTATCTGCACCATTGTCTGTTTTGACACCGCAAGTGTCAGCACCAAAAATTCGAACCCTTTGCTAACCACTCTGTCATTCTGAATCAAAACAGACAAGTGGAGAAGATGGAGGAGATGGAAGCTCCACCAGAGTGTTTTGCTGAAAGGCTTTTCTAGGGAGAGGGGATGTGTTTGCTTTTCTCCCAACTGGGTTTGGGAAAAGTCTGAAACACCAGCTAACAGCAGGTTGTCATTAGAGTGAGCTGTGTGATGTGTTTTCACCTCACATGGGAGCAGGGCAGAGTTTTAGAAGGACAATCATTGAAATACACTGAATTGAGAAGTTGTTATCCTGTGATCACTAATTCTGTAATGAAAAGTCACACCATTATCGGGGGTTTGCCAACAGAGATGAAAGGAGCCTCTGCAGGCTGTGAGTCCCACACAGAGCTGTGTGTCAGACAGGTTAATACACACACACACACACACACACACACACACACACACACACTGCCTGACACACACTCGCTCTTTACAGTCTCTCTCAGCCCTCCAGCTTTGTGACAGAGCCCTTATCAAAGTTACTGTGATATACACAGGATCAGAAACCCAGATCCATTAAAGCAACGCGCAGAGAAAAGTGTGTGCGACATCCTCAAAATGACAGAATCAAAATACCATGATATTTACTTACTGCAATGAGTGGAAAGTGAGACTGATAGTGCTGGTGAAAAATCCATTTGCATTTGTCATAGTACAAAGATAAAAAATGCAACAATTTTTGTATCAATTTAATGAATTTTTGCATGCAAGTATAAATGTATAAATGATTGAAGCTGAATTATCATGTGCCGACACATAATGGATCCTGAAACTACTGTTCTGTTTTATCTGACTGCACACAGAGTGGTGAGAATGTTTAGTGAAAAATAAAGCTTATTTGCATCTGTTATGGTCATGCATATGTAAGTTAGTAAAATAAATAAAATTTGCTCACATAATATTTACCTGTAGGCAAGACCATGCAAATCAAACTCAACACCCAACTCATTACACCTTTGCAGCAAACACTAACTCCCTAAATTACTGCAGCATATACAAGATCGTTTGAAAGGTGGAATAGAGACTTTGTGCAAGGAGATCGGTCATTCAGAAGGGCTGCACGATGTGGGCATCATCAGAGGGAAGTCAGGCAAGCAAAACAGAGCCTTTTCCATATTGAATCTCAAATGAGGGAACAATCCAATTATAAAGGCGCTTTTAGCATGCAAGGGTGCAGCCTTGTTGGATTAGTCTGAAGCACAAAATCTGTCCTTGCAACTGGTGATGAAAGGGCTTATTTGTTTTGCACTGTGCTCTTTTTGAGGGCTTCTTTATGCCACAACTTGATTTTTATTTTAGTGAATAAGATCTGCATAATTAGCTCAGGCAACTGAGGAGCAAAAAACTCCAAATTTAATGAATCTGGACTTGAGTTTTATTGCCCAAGGGCCTCAGTAATGGTTGATTCTAAAGTTCACTACTATTTTACCAGCCACAAAAGGTACTTAGAGCAGGGCTTCAAATGATGGTTGGCTACCTGCAGAGAGAAGCAACTTACACAGCAGATATATGCTACAGCCACACAGATATGCCATAGTGAAGGACAGGTGAAGGACAGGCCTCCATTCTCTCTGTGACACTTCATTCATTTTGATAAGATGTTTCATCCCGTGCTCTGCCTCACAGATCATGTATTAAATGCCCTAACTGGCTGTTAGCTGCCTGTGTCGCTGTACTAACAGCCCATATAATATTCCTTTGGGGAATCATTTAACTCAACGGATGATTCAGTGGATAGTAAGTAGAGACACAAACACACACACACACACACACACACACACACAGTCTTTACCTCAACAGCCTGCAGAAGAGCATCCTTCTCCTTCATTTTGTCCTCGTAGGCCAGCAGCAGAGGAGATAAATATTTCATGTCCAGCTGCAAAAAAAGAGCATCGTTTCAAATTAGCCACAACATCACCACAATCACATCATGCCCAAGTGTGGCTAATTCAAACAGGACATGTTTTTTTAGTCCAATTGCAGTAGCAGGTAAATCTGAGAACCGAATAGAAACATTAGCCATTTACCAGCTAATCAGATTTTTAGAATAGGAATCCAAATGATGGTTGTTTAGAGAGGCTGGTAGAGTAGACAGAGCTATGAGTCACATTTAGCTGGTGGTCATGGCAAAGAGTTTTGATTAGATTCACTTGAAAATGTATGCAAATCTAGTTGTGGTGCAGACAAGCCCTAAAAAGAGCACTGCAAATAGCCCCCTTCATCAGCAACTGCAGGAGCAAATTGCGTGCTTCAGATTTTGTAATTGGATTGTTCTCTGATATGAGATTCAAGGATGGAAAACCCTCTACACTGCTTGCCGACATCTTGCAGCAATGAAGAATTATGGATTTAACATGCATTAGTATGCTCACCCCCGTATTTTATGTTGTGGTGAGTTTGCCAGGGTTTCTCACTGACTAAAATATGTGGACTAGAGGTAACAACTGCACTTAAGTATTAAGTTAAATTATCCTAGAACCAGTTCTGTATTGTGCTGTGAACGTATTTGTCAAATCCTAGGTTACTGAGTCCAAACTAAACATGTGCTGGTGGTGAACAACAGCAGGGTACGTTCACAAAACCTGAGTTTGGCCTGATGGTGGCGCTAAAGGAAAGGTCATGAGATCTCCAAAATGAATAGGGATGTTGCTCCAGGGGTCATGAATGTGCATGACAAATTTGAAAAGATGCGAATGAACGGTATTGGAGATATCATGTTCACAGCCAGGATCTACAGCTGAAGGCACAGTGGCAATCAGACAAAATCCAAAATATCCCCAACACCAAAATTAGTTTATAAGGGGAAATTAAACTACTGACTAATATGTCCAACTGCTGTCTGTAGTCATATTAACCTACTGACCAGCCAGGGAGGAGGCGGTCCTGTCATCGGTAGGCTGCTGATTCTGGAGCTCTGGGAGAGAGAGAGAGAGAGAGAAAGAGAGAGACAGTAGAGTTCACTCACACATCCAGGCTGTATAGATCATGTAGTTTTAATTATTCAGATCCAAAAGGTTTTAAACTGTCTTAAACTGTCTAAACACAATTGTTACATCCAGCAGCTTGTCACACCTCATGCTTGGGCAGCGGTCTGAACTTGGCCTGGTAGCGGCTCAGCTCCACATTCAGACGGTGAACGGTCAGTTTCAGGGCGTCGTTTTCGTCCACCAGCTCCTGCGCCTGTTGCCTCAGAGTCTGAGACTCCGCCTGGACGCCTGCAGGACGGAGCAGCAGCTCATTGACTGGACAAATATTCACACTGTGTGTTAATGCGATAGATGAGCAAAAATTACTGAACCCAAAAGTAAAGACTGCAAAACTCTGTGACTCTGTGCCACAATATTTTAAAAAATCAGTCAATTAATCTATGTCAATCAAAACAAAATTAATCGATTATGATTGCGATAATTGATTCATCCTTTGTCTTTTTCAAGTAAAAATGCCAGAAATTGATTCCAGCTTAGCTAAGATCTCTAAGATGCTAAGACCGTCTTCCTTTTCTCCGTTCATATCATTATAAAATTAATACTTTGGGTTTTTTTGGCTGCTGCTCAGACTGAGGAAGCAGTTTGAAGACATCACTTTGGACTCTGATCACTTCCCATCAGGCTTTAGTTTTCACACTCAATGATGAATCAGTGAACCGAAAAAATAATCGATAGATTAATTGACAATGAAAATAAAAACGAGTTGCGGCTCTACACCATTCATGTGACCAAAGAGTAATAGGTTTCTATGGAAATCTCTGGAATAGGATGTACTGTACATTCAGTATATTCTCTTGATCTCTAAACTGCACAGTAGATAACTGAAGACATTGGCAGGATGAGCTGCTGGTTAGTGTCGTCATTCTTCAGCACAGGTCAGATCACCATCAGCCCATCTGTGATTGGCACCATCCTGTGTGAGGCGCTAATCACAAGCTTTTACATTCAAAATGAACTATTCTGGGGACTGCTGCACCTTGGCTGCACGTGGGAAAGGTTTCCTGAACAAAATTTACCAAAGTGAAAACATTTCCTATATTCTTGAGGCTTTTCCTCTTGCCTGACATAAACATAATGTTAGAAAATATAGAAAATAATAAGTCAAAAAAATCATCTTTATGTGACTTGTCCAGGTTTGTTTACAACTGCAGCAGTTCAAGACGGCAGCTTTCCTTCTTCAGCTATTCTGAACACACTCTCCAGCCTGATTCCAGCTCTGCACACAGGGAATAGGCATAGAAGAAGAAAATCTGCAATTTCCTGGCCCTGACCTGTCTGTTTACAAGTGCAGCGCTACGGTTCAAGATAATAGCTTTTCTCCCTCTATGCCTATTCCCTGGTAGTCACATAAAGAGTTTTTATTTTCTAACACCGTATTTACGTCAGGCAGCAGAAAAGGCTTCAAGGATACAGGAAAAATTTTCACTTTGGTAAAATTTGATCAGGAAACCTTGCCCAAATGCAGTGAAAGTTTTTCAGTAGTCCCCAGAAGAGTTCATTCTGAATGTGAAGGCTTGTGATTAGCGCAACACGTAGGCTGGTGCCAGGGATTTGAGGAGGTAAACTGAATAAAAGCTTCAGTAGCAGAGGATAGAGGTGGATCTCCACAGCTTTTCATGCTGCTTTCTCTTAAGATCAGAGTCTCTCTAACCGCTCGTCCAACCTGCTGCACATATGGACGGCCAATTTCACTCCCTCTCTCTTTTTTTTAATTCTCTCTTTAATTGCCTTTCATCTCTCATTGCTTGCTCTCTCTCTCCTCCTCCTCCTTCCTCATCCTTGCTGTGGGGCTTCTGAGATCCACATTGAGCTGCTCCTCTCCCTCCCTGCCTCTCTCCACCTGCCCACGCATCTTTCTGCTCTCTTTATCCTCCTCCTCTGCTCCATCTTTTCCCTCCCTCCATTCTTCCCTTCCATATTTCCTTTAACTTCCTCCCTGTGTCTCCTCCACTCCACCTGCAGAGCGCCTCCCGCTGGACGAGGCCTGCTCGTGGCGGAGCTC
>OMKZ01016412.1:19240-29932 GCA_900302535.1 Neoniphon sammara
TGTTTTTCTGTTTGTGTGTGTGTGTGTGTGTGTGTGTGTGTGTGTGTGTGTGTGTGTGTTAGCTGAACCTGCTGCTCTGCTGGCAGGCGAAATGCTGTCTCTGTGTTCTGTTCTCCTGAAAAATTCAAACTTCCCCTAGCATTTCTGACACATCATGTCCCAGTCTCAGCTTGGCAGCAGCAGCACAGGAACGCACTCTTAAAAATAACCTCACACACTCAAAGTGAAAATGGAAAACGTTAGTAGCTGTGCGCCGTATGGATACACAAAATGCATACTAATACCTATGTCTAAAACACTGAACTGGAAAGGCCAGTAGATTTGACATTTTTCTGAAGCTACCCTGACGTCTTGGTTGTCAAGAGAATTACGATGAGCTGCTGATGTTGAAAACAATGGAGATAATTGAATGAGCTTCTAATTGATTTCTGTAATCGTCTTTATATTAATCATGCAGCCAAATGTTGATGAATCTTTGTATCCCGCTGATTAATGGGAAATTGCTGCCGCACATTAGTTCTTTTGATCATTTGTAATCCTATTTAACTAATTTATTATTATATTAAATTATTGGTGTTTATGTCTATTTGTGCTCAGATATGCTAGGGTCTTTTTAAAAAATGGCTGTATAGTTTAATTTGAGTATAATGCCACAAAGTGTCACACATTTTGCTCTTTTAAGTCATTCCCAGACTGTGCAGCATAGCTCTAACCTTCTCAGTGTTAACTCTTTTATTATCAGGATACTCAAGAGACCGGGACCTCCGAAGCAGAGGCATCCGGCTGTGTCAGACTAGCATCCATCAGTCGGAAGGGTCTAAAGTGCTCTACCGCATTAGAGGTGATTCCCACGGGAGGCCCTCATCTATTAAAGGGCTGCAGAGGCGCGCTGTCTCAAATGAGATCAGCAGCTCTTGAAAGGGGGCTTACTTGCTTTGGTGTGATAATGGATGAGGAAGCTAATGATGGCCTAAGCAAATTGTTGTTTTCCTAGCAGCGAACTTGACTCGGGAACAGGGGTTTTTGCTTTAAAGGTTGAGGCCCAGATTTTATTTTTTTCTTCCTGTAACCACTCACAGCTTGACATGAAAAAGAATTTCACCTATTACTTCCTGAATGAATTTGTTTAATTTATTGAGAAAGCTATTAATAGTCCATAAAGATGTTGAAATGGAAGTCAATAGGCTCCCAGGGGGAAAGATCTGTATCAGCCAGGAGAAATCATTCACTGTTTGAATTGCTAATGACAACAGTTCTTCCACGGTGCTGAACGATTATGCTTTATGAATACATAGCCACAAGGAAAAATGATCCCCGCTGTGGAAGCGTCTGTATTGTTCATCCTGTAATGTTGTCGTGGCACGATCCTGGCAGCCTTCCTCTTCCTCTGTTGCTGCTCTTCATCATGGAGGTGCTGACAGAACCCCCAATGAAACCCCCTGTTTGACTTGGAAGCTGCTTTAGAAATGTATGAGGTCATTTCTGTGTGGATGAAATATGCAGACAGGTCAGTGGCCAGAAAAAATTGACCTTGGTGCGTCAGACCTGCATATGGTAATTGTCACCTCATGTTAGGAGGATCTCAACACTGTTCATTTGGCCGACAGTAGTAACCTACTTGTCAGACGGACATATGGTGCGTGCTGAGTCATTTCATTATTGATGAAAGACACTTTCAGTGGGCATTTATTGTGAAAGTCACATCCATATTTAATGCCCCGTAGTCAGTAATAAACTATAATTGTCAAGATATTGTCTACATAATGAAAATCTCTTGTTTGGATTTGAGAGATAGTCTGTGTGAAACAATATATAATATCATTTAATAATAATTTACAAGTGCCTTCTTTTCTTAATTGTCCTGACTTTGACTTCTATTGTTAAAATGCAAGGGCAGACTTTGCCTTGTGTTTGTTGGGTTTGATTAATTAATCCATAGTGAAGCAAATAAATGAGCATTTAAGAAGGACATTTCCAAAGCCTTTACTTAACAAAAGGGTAGGCTGTATTATATCATACAAAGGTTAGTTTTTTAATGCTTGATGTGCACCATTTACTCAAAGCAAAAGGCCATGTAGCACGTGTTACACTTATCTATTTAACTCATCTATTTTATGTTATTTTGAGATTCATCAGTTGCAGCACAGAATAAACTGTATTCCTCTGCTTCAAACACTGGAAAAATGGTCTCTCTGTGAAGTGAACAGGACTGGCCAGATGCCTTTCATCATGACTACTAACACCCTGAGTGGGACCTTGGCAGTGATAAATGGTGTTAAACTGTGACCTCTGTTTGGTTTGGAGGTGAGCCTAAAACTGGTGGTGGTGCTGCACCATTGTTTGAAATTCCAGTCTCACTTTAGCAAGAGTGTCAATGGATGTTAAGAAGACAAGACACCAGCACCTTTTTGCCTCAGCGTTTTGGGGAAAACCCTGTGAAGGACTGGACTGAATGCTAGTTTTAGTTCATTTGATGTTAGTCTTTCTGAGGTACCACTGTGGGAACAAATAGGAGGGAAAGGACGCTTCTCAAAACTTTTTGGCTGCGTGCTCTTTGTCTTTAACACAGTCAAGACAATCTTCAAAGAAAGAAAAAAAATACAGCACTCCATGGAGTCATATATCAGGGCTTCATTGAATTTATTACTCAAAAGGTCAAAACGCTTCATCAGAGTATGGTATGTGGTACACTGCGGGGTTTTGTCATTAATTCTACACATATATCATGGAATTATGCCATTTTAATTTTTCTGCTACTTCCATTTTATCCATACAGAAGTGTCAATCTTAAAAAAATCTAAAGTTTTCTTAAGTTAGGGACTCAGTCAGTCTTGTTCTCTCTAAATAGCATGCACACTGATATCGTGATGTAGCTCAGACATCCTCCGCCATGGACATCGTGACTCAGAGACAAACATCACTGTCACTGTCTGTCTACTGAGCAAATATTAGCTCGTGCTTTACTGAGGGACGTGAGCCATAAATAGTGTGGAGAAAGGCAGTCAGGGACAAAGATCCATCGTCTGTGTTAGCTGTTGATTTCAAGCATGTAATAATGGCTGCCCACAAAATAACCCCCGTCCTAATCCTGTTCCATTCTCCAGATACTCACAGGGACAAAACATGCTGTTTGGAAGAGAAAAGATAGGACTGTTTTGGCTGTCATGTGGGAGAGCGCTGGTTTGATCTTTTCTAATTAGTGATTCACAGAGCCTTTTTAAGAGGGATTCTGATGGGAGGGTCAAGGCCTATATTTTGCATAATGACTAAAGGCAATTAGCATTTAGCACATTATAGGAAATTCTTTCATGTAGCTGCCGCTTTATTTTTGGTTTTATGAATTTACACGGCTCAAAAACAATATGTGCACTGTTTCAAAAGTAGGTTATATATACATTTTTTATGCATATTTTACTTAAATTGAACAGCTTTGTTTTTCATTGTTATCATTATAATTATTATTAGTTTTAGTATCATTAGTATAGTTTATATATATTTTTGCTTCTACAGCCTGTCCTTCCAGCTATGAACACTCATAAATATTTGGTTGTAAAAAGCTCTTAACTTGAGATTTCTTTTACTTCTTTTACTTCTTCATAATTTGGTTAAACGAGATACTTTTCAGAGTCAATTAGATATGTTATGTGATGTTTGAAGTGTCAACACAACACCTATATGTCAGCATTTCCTTATTTTTTTCTTGCCAAAGAGAATCCAGTCTCTGCTGTATGATTCAAAGCTAACTCACTTAATTACTTGGCACACTTAAGATTTCCTCCTCCATGTTCCCAGTCTGAGCTAAACAGCTTTCACTTTGCAGTGGCTCTATTTGCTCAACCAGGCATATGCCAGATAACTTGCATCATAATTATGATCAACAGCAGATAAGGTGTTTGAAGTGAAAGCAATTACCGGGAGTTCTTGGTGAAAAGGGGATTATGTTGAAAGATTTGCACCAGCATTGATTCAGCTGAGGACCTTCAGGGCTAATACTTGATTCATATAGCTCAATTCATTTCACACCATATGTTTTTCCTGACAGGGAAAATGAAATAAAAGCTTAACAAAAATGGTTTGTAGATGCATAGGCTCGATAGGTCCATGTTACTTAAAATGTATTTTTATTTATTTGTTTTTTGAATTAGACTCAAACTCTCTTCTCTTCTGAATCTTATTTTTGAAGGAATGTTTGTGTCTAAATTTAACAGTTTCTGTCAGCAGAAAAATTGGGATTTGATGGCTTTGCAAGTTGAATAAGGTATCTCACTAAATAGCCTTTGAAAGCGCTGAAGAAGAGTGTTTCTCAAAAAACACGGTGACATAATCAAAAAAATTTTTTGTTAAACTGCATTTGAATCTGTCATCATCATAAGGCAAACACCAACCACTATATAAACAAAAATCCATTACATCAGAAAAGACACAGTTTCTGCTTTTCCCTCAACAAAAACCCATGTCCTTATATAACTTACATCCGTTTGATACTATGTACAATTATGGGTACCATGAATTTGACTCATGGAGATTTAAAATTGTGAGAAGACTGTGTTTTGTGCATCAGATTGTGCTTTTCTTACATATACAGTCAAACACAGCAACAAAATTTGGTAAGAACTGACTACTTTCCACCATAGTCTCAATACAGCACTAACACCGCTTTGTCAAGCAGCTTATTGTGTATCGTTCACTACCTGGTGCCAGCTCAATTTTTTGTTTATTTCTTAAAATTACTTGCTTCCAAATATAAATAAATAAAAATACTCAGCCTTCTCCCTCAGCAAAATTGCACCAGTACAACATCATTTGTTTGCAACATAATACCTTAGTACTCTTTATGCCATGTTTAATGGGATAAGCAATGTGTTGTCTTAGACTTAGTATGTTTCACCAGATGCTAATCCCTTCAAGCAAGTCGTGATAGTTTCCAAGGAAATCAAGTGTGTACTTTGTACAATAACCATGAGCTTTAAAACTCAGGTATTATAATTGTCCTAGTTAGAAGGTCATCCTGACACCATCATTTCCATAACATATTGCTCCTGTGGCACCACATGGCAGTGACAAATAACTGCTATTGTTGCTGTGGTAAAACTTACTCCCTCATTTATTGTAATACCACATTTTCACGTGTTTGTGTCAGGTCAGTGGGTGTTCATTGACATTTCAATTATGTCAGGTTTGTCTCAATGTGTAGACACTGAAAGGGAGTCAAAATAAGGGCGTCAACATTTGAAAATAGTCTGACAATGAGGCTTGAAGTCAGACCCACTGGGTATCTACCATGCGCCTCCAGAGGTGGAGGTATGATGCAGGCTGCCTAATTCCAGTGTTATCCAAGCACTTTGTGTGGTTTGTATGCCTCTTTTGATGCCCAGCCAAGGTGTTCAGTAATGTAATTTGGATGCACCACCCCCCTGCCGCTGCTGGACTGTTAGCAATAAAGGCTGTGGTTGCCTAGCAACATTGGCTGTTTGATGCCATGTCTACCTCCTACATGTTGTTGTTGTTGCTGTCATTGTTTGGCGAATGGATTGCAGCTGTGATTGAGGGATAGTGCATGCCTGCCTAAAAAGACAGTTTCCTATATAACGGACAGGGAGAGGGAGAGAAAGAGAGAGAGACAGAGATAGATGCTATGGCTGTTGGCCTAGGATGTGATGATGGATGAGAGAGAGAGAATTAAGGAAGTGGTATAGAAGGGTGAGTTCTTGAAAGGAAGGACTTAGCTTTACTTGGTTTCCCCTCAAGGCAGAATCTGAAAACCAGTTACACCCCCCACCCCCCCACACTCACACACCATCCCAGCCCACCATCTTCCCTGAATGTGCGGCCTATTTTCCTGTCAAGGTGGTGTCCCAGATTCAAAGTTCTAGAGGATGAGTAAAACAGTAAAGGATAGAGATTATATCAAGAAGGAAGTGTCAAATAGACTTAAAAAGCAAGCAGAATGCTTTGCTTACTAATATGTTGATGCCACACTCATTCAAATGGATATTCGAAGGCATGTGAGTCTGTGAGACCACCTTAGAAATGGATGGCCTACTTATTGACCAGTAGGGAAAATGAGAAAATGAAAACAGGGAATGCTTGTGCCTTCTGACCCTGAAGCACAGTTATTCCAGCAGCCTTTGCAATCAATTGAGATAATGGTATCTTGGGGAAAAGTGATGTGTGTGTGAGTGTGGGTCCCCTGCTTGTCCATGCAGGTTAGATTATGAACATGCCTGCGTGCATATCCCTGTGCTCGTGTTTGTGTTATTAATTAACCCGCAGTGTAAGGTGTGCAGTCAGACCAGAATCCACTAGGGTATCATTTTGACTTTTGAGTGCAAATTAAATCATGGCATGTCGAACTCAAAGAGCCTTGATCACTGGATGTAGCTCAAGGCGTGCAGAGCCTCAGCACAACTATTATATTACAGCAACACTTGCCCTCGTCAGCTCAACCACTGTGAAATATTTCCCTAGTCAGGTGTTAGCTCAGTAGACTGTTAAATACTTTGTGTTGTAAGAAAAGCCCACAGTGGCCAGTATCTCAGGGCTCTCGTGTTTTGAAGCAAAATGTGCAGTAAAATGTCATCAGTTTGCTTGGTGTCTTCATGGTAATGCATTGATACTTTTACTGTGCGAGTATAATGGTATCAAAAAGGTATCAGTGCACTTTCTGCAACCCGCAGCCTGGATGGGAAAGTGTTGCCAGGCATTGGTTCAATAAAGATGCAAACGTCAGTGCACCAACCCGGCCTCTCGCCCGGTAATCTTGTTTCATGCTCTTTTAAATTGGATCACCTTGACACACGCGCACACACAGATGCGCACGCACGTGGGCCCGCACGCTCACACACACATTTTCACAGATGACAAACATATAGTAGTAGTTGTTCGCTGTTCCAAAATACACCGGCCTCCTGAAAAGTCAGATCCACACAGTTTTCTCAGTGCTCCCCAGTATTTGCTTTAACATGTTAAAATCCAATTAGTTTCACTCTGCTTGTTCCTGTCACTCTTATCAGTCCCACTCCCTCTGTAGACCCACACTCACACAGGATTTATTAAATATTTAAGCGTTCCTCTTTTGGGGGGATAATATATTTGAAAGCCTGCAGCATCAACATGAAGCTCTTTAATAATTCATGTGTGTAGCCTGGTGGAGATGCGATATGGACTGGAGCAGTTTGGCATTGTGGTGCTGCAGCATTTTGGTTGTTTTTAGAATTTTAGAGAATGGATCCACAGAGACGCTCTTTGACCAGAAGTTGCTCTGTGTATGTCAGCAGTTCTGATATGAACAACTCTCTTTACACAACAGGCTTTGGCAGGATTTAAGATTCGTAATGGATCTTGGCTTTAAGCCAAAAGTGAGTAGTGGACATTGAGCTTTCGAGGAAGGCAAGTATTGTTTTTCCAAGAGAGAGGAACTGTGCTTTGTAACTTTGACAGGAATAATGCTGATATCAGCATTTAAAAAAAAAAAAAAAAAGTTTGTGTGCCCTGAGCTACATGCCTCTGGACTGGTCATCAGCTTCGGGCACATCATCATTCACATACCCTCTCTGCATTTTATACTGGAGTGTGCATTAAAGCGGACTCCATAAACTCAAGAGCATGAAAAGTAATCAGTATCATTTTTGCAAAGTTATAGCAGTGTGCAGGAAAACCTTCATTTCTACATTTGTATCTCATTTTGCTCCCACGCACCTGCATTAAGATGACTCAGGTGTGCAGTAGTTGTTCTTTTGTTAATGACCTCCCCTTTAAACAGGAATAAAGTATTCTGTGAGTGATACACTTTCCTCAGATGGGGGTGCTCAGGCAGATGAATTGTTGTGGCTAAATACATTTGAGATCATCCTTAAGATAAAATTCTTAGGTTTAACTTAAACATGGTTAAATTACCATCTTCTGACCCTTTTATCTTGCCTTATTCCTCTTCTCATCTAAATGGCACAATTTGATTTCATGGGACTTTTGATTTGTTGCGACCTCCCAGACACATTATTAATGACAGATGCTTCCAGACCTAATATTTCAGTCATAAGGAGAGCCATAAGATCTTTTTGGCTGGACCGCAATGGCAGGGCCAGTCCTACAAACACGAATGTCTGTCTCCATTTGACTGACTGACTGAGTGATGAAGTTACACCACTGGTTGGCTTTCTGTCAGAGTTTCTCCATTGGCGGTTGCTCTTTCAAATTGAACAGGCACAAACTGTTCCCTATTACGTCTTTATAGGGGACCTTTACAAATCATTTAACCATTTAAACAAACAGTACTCAATATGAATCTGTTTTAGCTGATTTGAATATTTAAGGAATGATTTCCATGGTGATCTTCACCATGGAAATCGTTCACCCAAAACAATCAAAAGCAATGAACTTTGCCGTCCACCAGGTGGTTTGGCAGTCACATTAAATAACATCAAATGTCATCTCTGGTTTTGAACCGTTGTCTGTACTTTGACTGAAAACGAGTTAATAATTCATAACTGTGGACGGGGCATAAGGGGATGCTGTTCTCTATTGTACACCTCCACAGCTGCTCGGGGCCTGCCAGTGACAGATGGCCCAGTCCATGTGGAGAATTCAGTGCCAATATAACCCAGCAGAATGTTGGACACCGATCACCTCCCTCTCTGGCCCTCCATGTTCATCTAGCTCATTCTCTTTGTCAATCTTACTCTGTGCTGTGTGCAGAAATATCTCAGTATGCGGGAGAGCGTCAAAAGAGGCAAACATACCGGATTTTTGAGTTCCTGGTCTGTTTATCAATCTGTTATTTCCCTATTATAGGAGACCTTGGTGTTAAAAATAAGGCTTTGAAATGGATTGATGGATTCTAATATGTCCCCTTTTGCATCATTAAACATATGATGTGGTATGGCATTCTCTTGTAAGTATTGCCTGCTCTGATGCTCCTCTGCAGGGTTCTGTCTCATGTCCAAGTGTCACTGTGAGATATTTTAAGCCCTCTGCATGGATACAGTCCCGCTCTCTGCCCAGAGTTGTAGCCAGCTAGGGAACAGCTTGATGCTACCTGTTGGACAGCACAGATACCGAAACAGCAGGGCAGTGCAGCCCTGTGTCTCCAATTTTCTCTTTTGTGAGCTGTGACACAACGTTTTCTTCACGATGAGCTCCGTATTAGATCCCCTAACATTCCCTCCTGACTTGTTATGAACTGATTAATGCAGTGATATGGCTGTTTATTTCCTACTGATGTTCATCTGTCTATCATGCACAAGAAGATGGGCCTCTGGAAAGGTGATAATGCTCTTTGCAGATTCAAAAGGGCAACATGAATCATAAAAAAAGGAAACACAGACAAATGAAACACAGAGAAGATTTATGCATGCTTCTTGCCACAAATCACACATTTCAGTGCAACACGTTCATTAGAATATGTCCCTGTTCAGCCACATCAGACTTATTCACTGATTTCCAATGTCTTATTGTGTCCAATCAGAGCTGCCAGAGAACTGGACCGACACAAAGGAGACGCTGCTGGAAGGGATGGTGTTCAATGTGAAGTACCTGGGCATGACCCTGGTGGGCCAGCCCAAAGGAGAGGACATGGCATCGGCTGCCATCCGCAGGATTGTCGCCATGGTGAGCAACTAGTCACCTTGCTGACTTATGCAACTATATAATGCAATTATTTTTACTTTACAGACAGTACCATAATTACATTTCATTCTAACTTATGTTTACAGTGCACTTTATTGGATTGTGCTCATTCCAGTAGTTGCACAAAAACATGTATCTGTAGGCAAGATCAGGGCATTCAATAGTAATGTGAAAATGAGTGACACTGTAAAGATTTTAAACCACAGTGATCCTTTTTATAGAAATTCCCTCATGGATATGGGTGGAATTACAGCCTCAAACTGTAATGAACTGAGTTTGATGGACTTAAAGGGGAATACCACTCAATTTAAGGATTCACAAATGCCTTCACAGGGCCAGAGAGGCCAAATCATCTGTTGTACTACACTGACACATTAACAGAGGTGTCTCCACAGGCAATGCATGGGTAGACCGATTCACTATATTTGAACTTTTATTAAAAAACAGTCCTTTATGTCCCAGTGACTCTATCAGTTATAAGTCAGAAAATGTACCCCCATGTACAGAAAATCATAATGCCTACTGTCACAATCACCGTTCCTACAAGGTATACTTATAGCTGGGTAATAGTCATGTTTATATCAAGGTCAGTGTGGCCACATGGAAACATAGCTGTTAATCCAGGATTATCAATGGGTTGCACATGTGCTGCAGTCAAGTCAATGATATGATGTTTACACAACAACACCGAGGCTCAGGGGATTTCCTGGGCATGGTTTTCCACATCAATTCAGAATGCTGTCAATTTTCACAAGGCTGTTTTTTCTAAAATGGCAATTAAACTGTTGCATTTTAAACCACCCTGCTTGGAGAGATACAGAAAACCCCTACCATTTTCCATTTTCCTGTACGTTTTTAGGTGCACACGACAATCTGCTAACCTAAACAATGTCTCTTAGTATTTTCTCCTTCCATTTTCTCTATCACTTGCTTTTACACACACACACACGCACACACACACACACACACACACACATTCACGACACGCACACACACATGAGGAAGTCTCTGCTAATCTGTCGGAATCCTTTCTCTGCAAAGAAAAGCCTGGCACAGGCAGCCTAATCA
>OMKZ01016419.1:8017-23649 GCA_900302535.1 Neoniphon sammara
GAGAGGGGATGGCTGTTTGAGGGTGATGGGGGGAGCGAGGAGGGGAGCACGTGTGTGTGTGCAGGGTAGGGAGGGAGAGCGTGTGTGTGTACAGAGGCATATGGCTGGTGGGCGTGGTGGAGTGGTGGCGGTCGGCAGCTCTCTCCAGACTGGAGATCCTGGCCTGGAGACGGGTCACCTCAGACTCCTGCAGGGAGGACAGAGTGTAAAGCAGACGTGTGCTGTTGGTGAGGGACAGGAGGGTGAATCCCCGAAACAACCCGAATCCTCAGCGACACCTTGTGCCTCAGAGGGTTCGGCGGTTTGGCCAACCAGCGGGAGACTGTATTAAGCTGGCTCCCCCAAGTGACAAGCGTCTAACACATCCTCTTTGCCGTTTGCTAACATTATCGTGGTGTTAAAGTGGCCTGACGGTGGCGCTAGAGGAAAAGGAATGGGGTAACCAAAATTAACCAGTTCTTCCTGTAAGGGTCATGAATGTGCACAGCAAATCTGAAACGATTCAAATAAAAACTATTGGAGCTATCACGTTCGCAGCCTGGAGCTTTGGTAGCAGCCTTTTGGTGATATAAATAGTAACTTTGAATAAGTATAGTTGTGCTGAAAAAATAAGTTGATTATTTGATTAGTGGATGGACAGAAAATTCTTTCACTGGTCTGGGCTCTGGTGACTTCCCATAAGCATTTCTTTCTTTTTTTTTAACACTTATTAGATTAAACGACTAAACAATTAATCAAAAAGCACTGAGCAATGATAATGAATGTTAGCTGCAGCTGTAAAGTATAGAAACATGGGTTTTGTGTACTAAAAACACTGCACATTACAGGTTTGACACACAGCTGCACCTTGATGAGCAGGGTCTCGCTGGACGTCTCCATGACTTTCTCAGACACGTGCAGCTGAGTCTGGAGCTGGTCAGCCTGGGCTCTGGTTTGGTTCAACTGGGTCCTGAGCTGCTCCAGCTGGGCCTGCAGATGACCGTTCTGGGCCCTGGCCTGGTCGTACAGCGTCCTGGTCTGCTCCAGCTGGGTCTTGCTCTTGAGGAGCTGGCTCTGGCTCTGGTCTAACTGCGTTTGGAGTTGACCGGCTCGGGTCCTGGTGTGGTCCAGCTCGGTCTTCATTTGGTCCAGGTGAGCCATGGTTTGATCCAGCTGGGATTGCAGTTGCGAGGCCTGGGCTTTGGTCTGCTCGCACTGGGCCTTGGCCTGGTCCAGCTGGGTCTGGCTCTGCTGGAGTTTTGCGGTGAGCTGCTCCTGCGAGGAGCGCATTGTGGAGGAGATCTGCTCTGAGACTTTGAGCAGCTGGCCTCGGGTCTGCTGCAGCGACGCCAGCTGGGGAGGGAAGGAGGAGGAAGAGTCGTAAAGCAGAGGGAAGATGATACTAATGCGGTACGTTCTGGATCCCAGTACTGAAATTCTCTCAGTGAAGGTCAGAGAACAAGGTCAGGCACAGAACAGCACTGATAAGCCTGGTAGAGATTTAGCATCTTGCTCAAGAGCACATCAACAGGGTGAGTGTTTGCCCACACAGTAGCTGTCACTGCTTGGGATGTGCTATCAGAGTAAAGAGCACCTGCCTTTGAAACAGCTTGACAAGGACAAAGACAGCAGGCCAAGGAAAGACAAAACACAGAGGAGATAAGAAATTGTGGTAAGGGGAGAGAAAGCCGAAGAGAAAAAGAGGTGAGAGGTTAAAGAAGGAGAGAGCGTGAGATATCATCAGGTGTGTGTGGGAGTGATGAGGTGATGGACCGAGAAGCTTAAGAAACAAGGAACTGAAAGGGATGCCTAGAGGAAGAGAAAGTGAAAACGAACAGAGATAAACAGACAAACAGACACGTAGTAAGACAGACACAGACGGTCAGGCGGCCAGAAAGAGAAACAGTCCAAAACCACAGAGGAAGACAAGACATATGAAGAAATATGCTTTAAGTACTTCAGAACCACATATCTGCAAAATGTCAACTTTTCAGAAACTAAGAAAAACAGTCCATTTTTAGCTTGACGGCTGTACATTTTTCAATCTATAAAATTAGTCTGAAAATCACCAAAATTGGAGATATGAGGTTTTCACCGGACAGTGACGCTATGATAAATCACTAGCATCATTATGGTTCAGGATCTAATTCTTAGCCAAGTTTTATAGAAATTAACAACTCGGTCAATGCTATACAACAACTAATTACCTTGATAACAGTTTGAGTGCTTTAGTCACAAAAAAATAAATTAAAAAAATAAAATAAAATGAAAAAAATTCTTGCATAATTTCCACAGTTGTCACAGCAACACAGCAGCGTATAGGTATGGAAAACCGATGCCAGGGTTTAAGCTCCAGAAGCTGCAGTACCTCCTGGCTGTGCTGCTCCCTCTCCAGCTCCAGCTCCTTCTGTAAGGTGGAGATGGTGCTCTGCAGCCTGGCCTCAGACTGAAGCCAGCGCGCCTCCTTCAGAGCCAGCTCCTCCTCCACAGCGTGCAGCTGTGCCTCCTACAGACACACACACACATACATACATACAACACAAAAAAACAAAAAAAAGAGCGTCACGAAATTTCTAAAACACGGACAAATCACTAAAATAAAATATGCAAATGGCTAAGACAGGTTGGCTGAATTAAAAAATAAATTAAAAAACATTAGGCTCATTTCCACCAAGCTGTGCATTAAATAACTGAAATAGCAAATAACGCTCTGCTTTAAACCCACCGTCTCCTTTGTCTGCAGCTTGGTGGCGTCCAGCTCTCGGAGCAGAGCATCACAGTGAGACTGGGTTTCATGAAGCTCCTCAACTACACTCTGAAGTTTCTCCCGACACACGTGCAGCTCCTGGGAGTCCTAGCACACACACGCAAACACATGCCACTGAATAACAAAAATAAATAGGAGTAGACATTTTGTATGTATTTGGTCTACTAGAGAGTGCTTTGGTGTATGAGTCTGTGAAGAAAGTGAATAAGATGGATAAATTAAAGTTTATCATCAAGGTGGAAAAACACAAGGAGCTGTTTGACTGTCAGCTTTGTTTCTACCTCAATATTAAAAAAAATGGTGGAAGAAACAGAATAATAAAGAAGCATGTAAGACTGTATAGTGTGCTGCTTTGTATAGAAATATCGCTTCTGATGTGGACCAAAGTTTAGACATACTGCTAGTACACAAGCTGATATCAAAGTATAGTGCTGATGCCACTTATTAATGGCAATATTCAGGGAGCAATGCCACTAGCTGTCAATTTCTTTATCTGTCTCTTCTTCCTCTCTTTGTACTTCCTGTGAATCTTCACTCACATGTAGTTCTGTTGTTAGAAAGTCAATTTGAAAATGTGTCTCACAAAATGTCTACTACGGTTGAGTGGCAACAGAAATCAGAATTGTTTGGTTTTTTTTTTTTTGGTATTTGGTCAGTTCAGTCTTCACATTTTCCCCCTTCATTGAACAGCATGGCAGTGATGGGCAGATACAGAAATACAGTGAAGATAGTCATGGACATAAGCATAAGTTTGGTGGCGTTTCCCTCTATATTCCAACTTTCTGGGTCACACACAGTGTTGGCCCATGAAATATTGCTCTTTTAAAGTCTTCTGCAGCCATCTCAGGTGAATCAAAGACATTTACTGACACACCATGAATTAAGAGACATAATTTAATAACTTAAAAAAAAGTGCCCTTTCTTTCCACTGGTGGCCAAGCTCAGCCTCTGCGTCTGCTCCATCTGGGACTCGTCCTAACCTTCACGTCTCTGTCTCTGAGCTCCCTCCGTGTGTCTGCCAGCTCTTTCTCTCTGGCCTCCAGGCTCTGCTGCAGGGACTCCATCTTCCTCTCCATCTCCTGCTTGTGGTCTTTGATCGCCGCGTCCAGCTGGCCCAGCTGAGGACGAAGAGGAGAACGCGTGAGGGCGAAGATGGGAGGGAAAGGTAATCAGCAAATTACACTGTCACTACTGCAAAAACACAAATGTGTGTGCATGTGTGTGTTTGTACCAGCTGTGCTCTCTGTTGGAGCTCCCCCTGTCTTTCCTTCAAAGCACTGTCCATGTCTAAGACCTCATGACTTCTCTCCTCCAACTCCCTCCTGCTCTCCCTGTGAAGCCACACACACACACACACAGACACACATAAATTAAGTTACGCTATTGAATTATATCTCTTATTTAATTAGTATTTGAAAAAATACTGCATCAAGTCATAAGAAGACAGAAGATCTGAAGCGCTCCTCTGTGGCTGAACTGGTGGCGACGATTTGCGTTTGAGTTTGGGTTTTGATTCTTTCGAGGCTCAGAAACAGGTAAGGTGTTGATTGGTGTTTTGGGGTGGTTTGGGTCAAACTTTGGGGTTAATTTTGGATGTGAGTTACCTTGAAGTGTGACGGAGTTGACTTTAACATGTTTAACTTATTCAAATCGTCTCTCTCATCCATGTAGTCCTGTCTGTCACGTAAAACATATGTGGAAAGGTGTTATCAGCCCATAACAACAGTTTGAGACACAGACAGCGTTTCTCCATCCACCATCTGACACGTTCATGCTAATAAGCCCTGTGTGCTTTGTGTTCTGACAGACAATAAAAGATGCCTAACAGAATCTAAAGAGAACCCAACAGGAACTAATTGTGTGACTAATGATTGAGGCCGTGTGTCTCTTGTTCCGTCTCATTTACACAGGAAGTGTATTCAATCATTTATGAGCATGAAACCCCTTGGGTGCTTGGTGTACTATACTTGTTCACAGCGTGTTATACACTGCGTGTGACTTTCTTGCACATAGTGATTATCTGTGTGTGTGCAGGTTTTAAAATAGAAAAATATGACAACACAAACAACAGCGAGATAGGTAACATGACAACACGGCAAAATTTGTCACAACAAACTGCATTACAAATTAAACCGATTACAGACAATGACCTGATAGATAATTATGAGAATAACTTCATAACTTAATCCAACATTAAACATAAATTTAACTTATTACGTCTTGCATAACAATGGCTTCCCTCAATAAATATGGTAAAGGAATATGGAAAAAGTATATGGAAAATAAAAACAAAAAAAACAAGATCTTGACATGAAATGAAACTGTAAAAAAGTATGAAAATATTATTTCATCACGTCGGGCAGGAAAGACGTCCTTTCAGAGACACAGTTCACAACAGAATAAAGATTATCCATGACATTCAACATGATCTTTGGCATACGGTTCAGATAAGAGTGTATAATTCTACAAGTCCATGTGTAAATATGTAGAACCAGTTGTATGTGTGATTCATGTGCACAACATGGGTGTTGTTTTTGAACACAGATGAGTCAGGCACAGTGGTGGACCTCATCTGAGCTACATGGACATTTTCTCCATCTGAGGCCTCCCACTTGTCTCTCTGACCTCAGGCGTACTAACATGGGTGTGTCCTCACCTAAGTTCGACAGTCAGTTTTTCCACTGAGGCCTTGCGCTCATCTGCGATGGTCTGGGTTTTCTGCAGAACGTCCCTAAGCTCCTGCAGCTGCTCCATCGTGTCGGTCAGCTCCCCGCGCACAACCTGGAGCTGCCCTTCCAGGATGTGGACACGGTCAATGGAGATCCGCCGGTCCGCATCGCTCCGATGGAGCTTTTCTTCCAGATCCACAACTGAGAAGCGAAGGGGAAACAAATTAGAGAAATAGATGAGAGAGACACAGAGATGGAGAGCGGAGTCTCAAATGTGCTCCCAGTTCTCTTTGAAATCTTAAGTTGACAAATTTTAAAACCAGAACTGTGAAAATGTGCCAATGCATCCAGGCTGAGCATCACAATATATGACAATCACTGAAATTATGAATGAAGACCTGATACTGATACTACAATGTTTGCTCAGCTCTGGCTTCAACAGACTGTAAATAAACAGATAAATAAAAAAAGTACATTTAAAAGTTCCTTCTCTTAGAGCTCATCTTTTCTCAAAGTCAAAAAATTGTTTCTCCAGAAAACAAAGATTTCCTACATGACAGTAGATGCTTTTTTTTTTTTTCCACAAAACATTCCGCTCTGGGGTCGTCGGGTGAAAATTATAAGTCATACCCATGTCACTCTTTTTGTTGAGCAGGTTCTGGGTTTCCTGCAGGCTCTCCTCCAAGTGGCTGATCTGAGAGGTCTTGATGATGGACTCCTTCCTCAGATGCTGCACCTCAGTCTCCTTGGACATCAGCTCCCCGCGGTACTTGCTCATCTCTGATGTCATGCGGCTGCAGCAGACACAAACAGAGAAAGACATATAACAACAATAATCACTATGATTACACATTGCTGTTCCTGAAAAAAGTTACACAGTGCCATTAAGTAAAAGGAACAAAACAGATATTTATAGTCACTAAGGTACAATAAAGGAAAGACGTGCTGCTGGAAAAAAATACAGATGAATACAATCAAGTAAATATTTCTGCTACCTGGGTTGATGAGCAAAAGAAAACCATGAAATAATGGTAAAGAGAAGAATAGAGCAAACAAATACTGTTAATTAGCATGAGAGTGGGTGTGGACGGGGACATGAAGCATGTATAGACACACACATACAAACACAAAACCTGTGACACAAATGTTTAAAAAATTACAATTAACAGCATACAACTTCTCTTTCCATTTCCCCACCTTACTGAGAATATGCCTCCCATGGTAGTCTTAAAGAAACGTTGGCGCAGTAATTGCAGAAAAGAGAAAGCCTCCAGAACTATCAGAGAACCTAAATGAAGCCAAGCAGAAATGCTTTTTGATGGCACAACTTGCCTTTCCTCGACCATTTAAAACCCCAAGACAAAGGAGACCGGGAGACCTGCAGAGTGAAGCAACCTCAAACACATGCCGAGCTACAATATTCTACTTTCAGGGAAGCGAAATTTATATAAATCCACCCAATCATAAGGTGGAGGGGAGGGTCGGACACTCATGCCCAGAGAAAAAGGGTTAGGATGTGGTGCAGTCATGAGACTTCTCAGCCTGCCCCACAGGGTGTTGCTCTTCTCTGCAGGTCAACAAGAGAAGAAAACTTCTCAAAACTGGTCAGTAAATAGTAAGTGAGAAGAGTCCCACACAAACTGCACTGAAATGCATTAACGTCCAGCTGGACATGGTCCAAAACTAAATCCATTACAAGTTATAAGAACATGTTGCATAACCATCAATGACATTAGTAAGAAATACTGAAAAATGTGAATCAAGGTCCAAAACAAAAAACAAACAAACAAAAAAAGGTCATGCAGAATCTTGATTCATTTTAGAATCAAGATTACAACATACAACAGCTACAATAGAAGCTTGTTCAGAAGATAAGGGCGCGTCACATTGGATGCAGCTGATGTGCTGAAAGCGGACTTTAAGTCTAACGTACAGAGGCCAATGACCCGGCTCTGTAAAACTGTTGCCTCACCACCAGAATGCTTTGACTGACATGAGGGTGAGTAGATAATGACCAAATTTTCATTTTTGGGTGAACTATTTCTATGTAATATATTCTGTTTTGGAGTAGTGATGAGAACACTTTCTGTTTAGCCGATTACAAGTTTACAAACATTGTCCAAATAACTCACAGCAAAAAACAAAAGCTGACAAAATCTGCTCAACTCAGATCATACTGTAGTTTCATCACTACATCTTTGTATTTTCTGTTTGTCAACATCTTCATGAATACTGTAAAATTAGTCATCCTCACTGGGGATTTGACTATCAGCGTCACCAACAAGATGTGTACGCCCACACGCTTCAAATCATACTCATATTTAATCATCAAAGCTGCCTCTCTGATCCTGCTCCCAGTGCTCTTCAGTATCAGAGGTTCGGTGTTCTTACGTGACAGACTCAGAGAGCTGTGTGTTCTGCTGGTTCTTCTCCTCCATGTTCTTGTCTTTCTCCTCGGCCTCCCTCTCTCTGCGCCTCTCCTCCTCCTGCAGGGAGGCCCGGGCTCGCTCCAGCTGCTGCTCCAGACCAGACACCTACAAACAGACACCGCAATGTCAATACTAACCTTTATTTCTATTTAAGTGAAAATAAGCACATCATCCATATTGTGCAGAATTTTCTTTATCAAGTCTACAAAATAGAGGCTGGGAGAGGGACAGGTATGGCAGTAAAGAGAGGCTCCTGAGGTTAGAGGGGGTGATATGGACAACATTTTGCTTGACAATATTTTTAGAATTTTCGACAGTAATGGCATATAATCTTTCTGCTGGTCATTCATTTTGAAAAATGGCGTAAGAATGAATGAACCTTCTGAAAATGCTCTTTTTTGGTATCAACAGTCCAGTTAAATGAATATTCGACAAATATCACACTTACAAATTTTTTAAATTAGAACATTCAGAAAAATCATCTGGTATGATGATCATATGACTGTAAAATGAATAAATGCCCCTTGACAACAGATTTCTGTTACTTTATATATCAAATTTCACTCTCACGCTGCCAAAAAAAAAAAAAAGTCATCCTGGCATCAGTCAGAAGTTGCTTCCGTATTTCTTTTTTTTAAACAAGTTCTTCATTATGTTGATGATGCTGTGTTTCATCCTCTCCTCTCAAGGGTTTATAAGACCTGCTTTGTTTTCCTACTCCGTGTCTCCTCTCACAGACATCAACAAATGCACATGGTGTGGTGCATGTAAAGCAGCCCTGTCCCCCTGTTTCTGACAGTTAAGACTAGGAACACTGACTGGCAGCATGTATGACGAAGAGACCCGGCTCCATTTCATTTTACACTCAACTGCGGCAGAAATGTTATTGTCAAATCTCAACTGGTACACAGATTTCTAGTGGGGTATGGTATATACAGTTATCACTTATTATGTTATGACTGTCAACCTACAGTACACAAAAGAAGGCTCAGATAAAACAGTTCAGGCTTAGTCATGGGAATTCCCTCTTTAGCTGATGACTTGCCTGATAAGAGCCATCCTCAACTGAAAATTTAAAGGCCGAATAGTGTATCAGTATATGAATAAGTACTACAAAAATAGACAGTCAAGCTGTCATAATGCTATACTCACAAGGCTATAAGGAAAAGAGAGATAGATGAGTTATTTTATTTAAAAACTTATCTATTGATGAACAGATCTGAGAGAAACCTCTTAACCAAACAATTTATTCTACCGCAATGAATTCTACGTCAAGTGAACCAAAATGCAAAGCTCTGGTTTACAAATAAGACACAAAGGGCCCATCATGATTTTTCTTGTCAGACCAGTGTAGTTAACTGAATGAAATTGACAAAAGATCGAGAAAATGGGTAACTGATGGGCAAGATAAGGGCTGTCACTTTTAGTCTTTTAATATAACATCAGCTCTGAGCTGCAAAGAAGTCTGAGTACGAAACTTTCGCATGATGTGAGTTTAATGCTCCACTTCAAATTTTGAAGAAAAAAAAAAAGACCTTTGACGATTGTCTTCTAGACAAGTCGCCCTTAGACACATCGTCATCTGCTCTCCAGTCTGTTACCCAGGACAGATCTTCATGTACAGAGAGGCTGGCTCCCAGTCAGTGTGCCTCTATGGCTCCGTCCAATGAATGGAGACCATTGTGCTTTGTTTGTTTTGAGAGACGCAGAAAGTACAACTACCACCACCTAAAATGTGGTGAGCTATTTAAATAGAATCACAAGCTGAAATTTAATTTCCTCAAGCAATGATTCAGATATTTAAAAAGTCCTCAATTTGTGCAGGATATAACAGAAAACATTACCAAAAAGTAAAAATATTCTCTCATCAGAGTACAAAATGTGCAAGTCACATCATACTGAAACAAACCTTTTACAATGTTAAGTAACTGGGCATTCAATTACTTCTTGTTCAGCTTACTAATATTAAATTTTGCTTCTGCTGTAGAACATGGAAAATGTCTTTGTAAACAATAAGTAAGAACTTGCAGACCTTCCTCTTGGCAGACTAAAATGTGGAAAACGTTCATGCTGAGGAAATGCATCAATTAAGTAAAGAAGTGCAAAATTAAAACTGTGTTAAACCAAATATGCACAGCACAGCACATGTCATTTATGTTTGTGATACAGCTAGGAGAAAGAGTGGTTTCTCATTGTAATGATTTCCTGGCCTGGAACTGATTATAAGAATGTCATTACGTATATAATTTATAATTTATTTGGTGTTAGCAGAGTCAATAAAATACTAATCATAAAAAATGTGTAAAACCCATAGATGGTGCAAGGCCAACAGTCTTCCACTTGTTCCTGAGGGCTAGTAATTTAGGCTAGCAAGAGATTATAGATAAAACTGTAAAAATAAAAATGCACAATCTTAAGCCTTTTTAGAGTCACTTTAGATTTTGGAATACAAGCCAAAAGTTTTCTGTGACATTTCATCCATTTTCAAGTTTTCTCAGTTTACAAGGACAGGGAAAAAATCTACCTGTCTCTGCAGCAGGCTCTGGCTCTCCTCCAGCTCGGCGATGCGGGTCGTGCTCTCAGTCAGCATGGTCTGCTGCTGCTGCAGAGAAACCTGGAGCTGCAGGTTCTGCTCACTGGAGCTCTGACAAACGAGGCTGGCGGTGTGGAGCTTCTCCTGCAGGGACGATACCTGTGGAGCAGGAGAGGGGGATTAGCCTGAGGAGAGGCCTGTGCATGAACATAGAGGAGTGCGGAAGATCACAGATGGAGGTGAGTACAGATTACTGTAACCTAAGCCTGATTCTAACCCTTTCCTTAACAAAGGACTGGCAATTTCTTCACAAACGATTCATTTTCCAGGAGTTCTGCTCTCATTCTGCAAACATTTGAATCCGAAAGACAGCAAAAACAAACAAAATTTAAGTCTCACTGCGGCGTATGTCATATAAACTATGCAATGCTTCACCTTGCTTGCCTTCTTCTGCAGCTCATACTCATAGTTCTCCTTGACCTCCTCCATCTGCTGCAGGTAGGAGCTCAGCTCCTCTCTGCAGGCTGTCAGGGACGACTGCAACTCATGCACCTGGTGCACAGACACAAATCACAGGGGGAACACACAATATATCCACTCATCCTGGTGATAGCTGTGGCACTTGTCATGAGATAGACTGCTACACATTTTCATACAATTACAACTAAATGGTCTTTTGTTTTCAGGTTACCAGCTCTTTATACAAACCTTGGCTGCAGACTGGCCTGCCTGCTCTTTCAAACTCTGTAGCATCTCCTTGTTGTGCCTCATTTCAGCTTCTTTTTCCTTAAAATAAAGGATAAATACAAAAAAAATTATCATAACCAACAAATTGCAGGAGTGATCTAGGAGAATGCAATCTATATATGCAGACATTTGCAGTGTACTGCTTAAAGCAGTAGAATGAGGGCATTTATTTGTCAAGCAAATGCAAGTCATGTTTGCTGATAATCTTTAGCCGCATTATTGCTTATCATAAATGGACTGGTCCCAAACTACCACTGTTTGCCCTGCAGTTATTCCACAGCCAATAACTCATAGAGCTCCAGCTTTGAACTGACTTCCACAAAGCAAAGAGGTGGATCAGATTTATCCTCAGTTGACCTCGTAGGAAAAGTCAAGCGTGGTAAACTAGACTGATTCTGCGTCAACTCTGAGCAATTATTGTGAATAGCCTCTTAGCCTTCAGACACACAGAATTACACCACACTTTTTTCCAGTGGAAAAAATGATGACATACTGCCAATAATTCCAGTGTGCTCCCACTAGCCAAGGTTTTTAATTATTTAATACAGAAACAAACTGAAGGATAATTGGAGATGGGGTTAGAGTTGACAGGAAAGAGACTGAAAATGTTAGACAATAATCCAAGAGGGTATTGTAGAAAACTTAAAGATCCACTGCAATGGTTTTGATCCAGTCAGAAAACGCTGTTATGGATTTTTAAAACAAGGAGTGTCTTTTTTCTCAGTGCAGAAACCCGCAGACATGGCTGAGGGTACGCGTCCCAGTTGACAGACTTCGCACCACCCATTTTGGAAAATGTTAAAATACTTCAAATGCCGTCATGCCAAATTCCACTGCAAACAGCATGTACAGGGATCTTCATCACACAGGTCTCTCTTGTCCTCTCCTTCCTTCCCTCTCATTCTCTACATTATACGCTCAATCTAATTACTTGCTTGTCCGTGATACTTAATGAGTCTGATGAAAAAAGTGCATGTTCAACATAAGAACACAAGTGAGAAAATGCAGCAACCAAGTTCTTGCCAATTTACATCAGTCTACATTACTACAGGCAACTTCAATGGCTATACATACAGCTAACCAGGCTGGGATGATTTGATGTATACCAGGAAGTAGACTGTTTATCTAAAACAGTTGACACCCAGAGGGATAATTTTTCAAAGGGGAACAGTAAAATTTTGACAACCCTAACAATTATTTTCATCAATTTACATTAGCATGCACTCTGTTGATACCAATTCTCATTAAACTGGACCTTTAAAACGATCAAACCTTCAATGAGATAAAAGAGACAGGCATCTCTTTTGATTTATTTGCAAAAATAAAAAAAGATTGAATCATATCCATCCATATCCAGGATGTTAAATCATGACTGCTTGTGTATTCAATCCATAATGACATGAGGATTCAATGCAATGCATGTCTAAGGTCTCAAATTCCAGCCTCACGTGGTTTCTGTGCTTTACCCAGGTCAATGAGAGAAAAGCTGCAGTTAATGGATCAACGCTGGCAGCGTCCTGACCTGTGTGAGCTGGTCCAGGGAGCTCTGCAGGAGAAGAGCTCTCCTCTGCACCTCCTCTCTTTCACTCTGTACTGAGCTCAGCTCCTGTTGCAGCTCCAAGACCCGAGACTGTGACTCTTCCACAGACAACTGCAACTGGAGAAAAGAGCGTATACTTTATTTTTTGTGGGATAATTACATTATTTGAAAAGGTAGCTCTCTTTCTCCCTCCTTCCCTATCACACTCTACATGCACACATGCACTGACAAACACAATCACAACAACACTGATCAGTGTGCAAATAAAATTTAACATAAAATCAGCTGATCCCAAAAAGGTCAGAGAGGGAGAACTACAGTGCTGAGACACAGAGGACAGAAAGTGACTGAGACAAAGGTTGTGGATTACCACTTCTATTCTGTGCTGCTGCTCGGTGTATTGTTGAGTTTGTGACTTTTTACACTTTTCCAAAGACTGCTGGTACTCCCTTTGCTTCTTGCTCATCAGTGACTGGTAATGCTGAACAGTGCTGCTCTTCTCCTGCAGCCAGAGAGAGGGAAATAAAGCAGGGGCAAGATTAATAAATAGTGTGCAATAAAGAACTAATCTAACAGAGATTCGGTACATTCCCATGGTGTGTTTTTGCAAAATACAGCCTAGTTAAAAATAACTTTAAAACACACTGAAAAGTGCATATATCAGTCACAATCCGTGTTGGACATAATTGTTTGCAGATATACATTTGTAATTATATACATCCCAAAAAAAATGTTTTCCCCCTTTTTCTTCAGATGGTGACTTGAGTTCAATAAAGAACAGACAATAGTTCTCTCTGAATATGAGAGGATGATAAGAGAGAGAAGTTCAGCTCAAATTTTCACAGAACCAACGCTTCCTTTTACTGTGTAAACACTGCTCAATAAATAACAGACATGATTTGAGTAAATGATTCTCTCTTAAGTTGTAAAATGAAAATGAAGTTTGACAGCACACAAATATAACTTGAACTTGATTTTAATTGACCTGAGGCACCAACTTGTCTACAGCACAATGGGGAAAACTGTGTAAATGGAATCTGTAGTCATTGTACATAATGAAGCATAACAGAAATGTGTGTGTGTGTGTGTGTGTGTGTGTGTGTGTGTTGTACCATCAGCTGTTGCTCCAGCTCGGTGCTCTTCAGTGCAGCCTGACTGTAGGCTGAGGTTTTCTCTTGCAGCTGTTTCTCCAGCGCAGCCACACGAGCATTTTTCCTCTTCAGCTGCAGTGATACAAAGACAAAGGAACAGCCGGTGAGACAGAGAAACAGCCTAAAAGCAATTCATATTTAAGCTTGGAAAAATAATATTCATCATACAGAACATAAAATAGACAGTATAGATTTGTCCTCAGTTCTGACTGGCTGACACTTAAAAGCTGTTGTGAAATACATAGTAATACTAAAAATCACCACTCATACCAGTTACAATATTTCCTATTCAAGAACTATATTTCCTGGTATAAGAATAACATTTAATTACTTACACTTAATTAATATTATTTAATTAAAACGGAGGGACAGGTGAGGACTAGAAAGAAAAGAGAAGGAAATTCATTGGCTAAATTTCTGCACAACACTATTATTGAAATGCTCTGTTCCCAGGAATTAATGGACAGCTATGCCCCCAGCCTATTCCCACAAATAAGCACATGCTCTTCAACAACTTTCCTGCTTAAAGAAAGTAATTAGCAAAAGAAGAAAAGATGAAAAAGAAGAAAAAAGGAGACAAAAGGCTGGTCAGGAGGGCTGGTTTTAAACATCACGTTCCTCCAGCTGTCCACTTCCTCACCTCTTTCTCTATATCCGTGGCTTGGCTGACTTTGTCCAGCAGCTCGGTGTGAAGGCTCTGATAGTGGGAGGCTCTCTGGGCCATGGAGCTCTGCAGGGAGGAGATCTCCTCCTGGGCTCTGCTCAGACGCTCCTGCAGCCGCTGCACCAGGCCGCTCTGTCTGGCCCGCTCAGCCTCCATCGACTGGAGCACCGGCAGCAGCTGCTGGTAGTTTTCACCTGGAAGGGTGGAGGGGGATGGAGAGATGGGAAAAGAAAGGGTGGGTTGGCTTAAAAGATCTTGATATTCACAATCCTGCATAGATTTTTTTCTGGACATTTGAACATTTCCACTTTACACAGATTACAGCCAATTAGATTGAGACATTTTTGCATGCAGCACAATGACAAAAAAAGAATGTAGTGAGTAACTCTTCAACTTATTGCCTAAATAATGAGAAAATAATGCTACCTCTAATATAAAAGAAGGTAATCAGTACATGAATGGACAAAAAATAATAAAGGGGAAAATGCAGGAAAGGTGGAATGTTCAAAAATGAGGGCAAACTTGAATAAAAATTATGGGTTGGTTAACACAGTGTGAAGCTGTGTGAAGCTTCCTTAAGATTGGTCAGCATTACCTGGCTGTGGCTTCAGTGGGTGTGCAGATCCTGAATAGCTCACTGGGGGCACGATGCAGGGCCTCACACAGAGCGGACCCTCAGGATCCTGCAATAAAAAACAAGAAGACAATGAAGATGTCGTCCCCTACAAATGATGCAGTTTTCCTCAGGGCCAATCAATAATAAATATGTCACCTTGTTTTGACCAGTGATGTTAGTGCCCCCAAAGTTTTGTCAAAATCTGATCAGTGGTTTGTGAGATAAGAAGCATGGACAAACCTAAAAAGTCATAGATGTAGCACAGCCTTGGGCCAATCAGTGCAGGGGACAGTGACAATAACACCATGTGACAAGCTACCAAAAAGGACAATGCGAATGAAACTGTAGCAAGTATATGTGTGCACATTTCTCCCCACCTCTCGTAGATGCAGCAGGGCCAGTATGGCCTCCAGGCTGGCCAGCTCTGCCTTGCTCTGTTGAGCCTCTCGGTGGCTCTGAGCCACCCTCTGCTCCTGGCTCTGGGTCAGGGCCCGCAGATCATTCAACTCCCTGTGCAGAGAGGCCAGCTCCCTGCAC
>OMKZ01016419.1:37055-53055 GCA_900302535.1 Neoniphon sammara
GGGTGAGCTCTCTGATGGACAGACAGGTGGTCCACAGCCACAGAGTCTCTGAATAAGGGGGAAGACAGAGGGAGACGGGGGGGAGACAAACAGATTATTAGGAACTGAAGTAAATCATATTTTTACATTATGGGTGATACAGTGTAGTCATTCTGTGCTTGTTCCCAAATCATTAGCAATTCTCGACCTGTGAACTCCCAGCCTGTTTTGTGGACCATTTTGTAATCAAAAATTTGGTGTGCACTGGAATTTGTGTTTTGTATGGGTATTTGGTAGCATTTAAAGACTGTCAGTTTTACAAAGCACACTGATGTTGAAGAGTACAGTACAGTACACATGCCACTTTCCCATCCGGTGGACTCAAACTATTCACAGCACTCCACAATCACATGGCCGCCTTGAGAGGGAAACAACAGGTGAATCGACTCAAACAATAGGTGATAATTTGTAATTAATGACAGTCGCGGCTACTTTGCTGTGCCAAGCAATGCCGCTTATTTCTGGTAAGTGCACCCCCCATGAAAAAAAAAGCAAAAACAACCGCACGCATCTGGGGATACAGTCAAGATTAGGCGACAAAATTAACTGAAAACGGAGCACCAATGACAGCTGCCAGACATAATTCAAATGTTACACATGACACCTGTATGTTGCATTGGAAAAGCGTTAATTAACAATATGTCGGGGAAATTTGGCTTTATTTTGTAGTTAGGCTAGCTAGCATTTCCTTTTCTGCACTGTCCGTCAGTCAAAGCTCCCCTTTGTTCGGGCGCTGAGTGAACATGGTCAATATTACGGCCACTAAAGAAGATGAAAGGACACTAACTTTCAGATTCGTTTACAAAAAGAAATAATATTTTGTGTATGAAACAGCTCGCAGGCCTTATAGTTACAGCAAATTACCCACATGCAGACGCATAACTGTCAGACAGGTCGCTAGCCAAAGACCCTCGGACCCACACCCCCCAGAAGGAGGAAAACATGGTGATGTAAGTTAGATGACAACAATACCTCATTCGGTCACCTCCGCTTGTACAAAATGACTCGTAGGATGAAATAACCGGAGAGGAGCGACCGTTGTTGTCGCGCCCCCTTTATTACAGAAGCTATCTGGATAGTAAAAGTCGAAAATGTGCGGCGCTTGTGCGTTCCTCAGAAAATAACAAACGGTTCATTTTCCCCGAGCACGTTCGCCATTTTGGTTTCCCGCTGATGATCCGGGAGTGCATTATGGGAAGCGCTCAAACGAGTAGTGCTGCTTGTTGTTGCTATGTTCACCTTTTTTTTCATACATTTGAAATTGTAGGCAGGGCATTGCTGAGCATGGTACCTCTACTCCTGAAAGCTGCATGGGCCGTATTTATTTTAGGCGAGCGTTTCTGAACAGTAGGCTGATCTTGTTTCACAGAGAAAGCAGTCAAACCTGGAGAAATCAGCACTAAAGTTGGTCACTTAACAGCTAGCTAGCACATCTTAGGTAGCAAAAACTACACTTATAAAAAATACCAAATCATGTAACTACGTTTGACAAAGTAGTATCTGATAAACTTATACAAATTATGACCACTTGCCGGCGCTACAATATCATGTGCGTATATCATGAATCCACACCATTCACACAAGTCATTTTTTATTTTGAAAGTTGCGATCGGAAGTTCTGTTTTATGCTTAGGTTTTCAACGTTTTATTTTGAAAGTTTAACGGAACTTATATATTTGTTCCTACTGACTAGCTTGACGCTTCCACAACTTAGTAACTACTACATAGTTACATATACTGAACCAATGAAAGCTATGTTAATTGTTGTGGATTCATTTATACGTACGTTGTCGCGACTTCGGTTGACTATCTGAAAAAAACTCAAGCTATTCTGTGAATTTATGGTAACCGAACAAATTGCGCCTGCGCCCTGAACCTCTGCTCAGCTCGAGGTATGTGTTGCTTTGCTTGAGATCAGCAGCTGCAGGAGCAGAGGAGCAGCGCAGGGAAAGTGCAATACCAAGGGTCGTCTACGTGGAAAAAACAAGACATTACGGCTACTGTGATTGAAATTAGTTATTTGCATTCATTATATAACGATTTTGTGAACGAGGGGTTGTATGACAACTGGGAGCTGCATTCTGAGCCCGCAATCTCCGATGTATTTTGGATGATCTCCCACAGCCAGGTCCACGTATTGAGATGATCTATTTTTGTGATGGCGAAGGGTCTGTTTCCACGGGCCTGGGTGAAGAAGTCATTCTACTTTCAGGTAAATCGTGCTGTTTGTTTTCTTCTCTAACGCTAACCATGCACTGCGGGGTTTAAACTGACAGTATCGCCGTGCATCTGTATCGGGATCATCGTGGTGTCACTTAAGATTGACAGCTGCTGAGACGGCAGTGCGTCCTGATCCAGTAAACATTAACCTCCTCAGGGTCCACTCCTTTAGTGTATGTTATTGTTGGAAGAAAGCTTTCTGTCAACGGAAAGCAGACTGTTTCGAAATACCCAAAGACCGTGGCAGCTGATTAAAGATTAAGTTGACTTCCCTCCTGCTGATCCACACTGGACAGTACATTCAGTATTCTTGTCTGTAGGCTTACTGCTATCATGTGAATCCTTTGTGTGTGAGTGAGTGCATGTCCTAGCTGTAAGTTAGAGCATGTAATTAGTCATGGAGATCCTGGTAAGGAGACACTGAGGAGACATTGCAGTAATCCATCATCATGGTTTTCCAGGCTGTCACTCCACTTCATTAGGAGTTGTTTTTTTCCACCTTACCTTTGACTGAAAAACTGTCAAGATTTGCACTTAAACCCCACGGCTGATTCTGTACATGCATCAGATCCAATAGTGCCAAAGCAGAAATAATCCTTTTGGTTTGATAATAGGGTTGAACCCATTGGGCACCGCTGGCCCACTGCCAGGAACTACTCCCAATACTGTAAGAAGCTTAGTGTGAGAAGAAGGGAATATAGGGCTGCATTGGCTCGAGGAAAAAATGAGCATTTTACTGCATTCCAAAATACAGCAGAGCCAAATCCCAAACGTTGAGCATGGACTAGTGAAATGTTCTGATGACTGAAATATACTGAAAGCTGAGCCACAGGCTGGTTCAGACAGAGCAGAGTGTTGAAATTCTTCTGGCTCAAGTCAACTAACCACATTAACCAGTGTTTTCTGTAGCAAGCAACCCTGCTTTATGTTGTGGTCATCTCTCATATTGAGCAATATGTTTCTTTCGAGCCTCCACCTAGATTTGATTATGACCCAAGAGGCTACAGGAGCACATGATAGATGCAACAAGAGCAGCCTACATTTTCTTAAAAATCTAAAAGGTTTTTAGGCTGCTGTTCAGGCTATCTCTGCTTGTTAATGTCATTTCCCACAGTGCTCTCACACAACAACCACACACACACTCCACACTGTGCAGAATTGGTTTTCTTGGCAAAGCACGACAACAAGTTACATTAACAGCTCTTACCAAGGTCATGTTTCCTACTGAGGTTATCTCGACATGTAGGGATGGTGCTCCAGGTCTCCTTAGATTTTTAGCTGCTGTGGATTTGTGTGCATGTGGTTTCATGTGGTGTTATTTCATCTGAACTGTCTTTATCTGAACTATCACAGAGCTTAACACATGTTCTGAGAGGATGACCATTTGGACTGCACATGAGGATTTATGATATTTTTATTATCTAGCTTGCAATTAGTTTATCAAAAGGTTCTTTACATTTAGGCAACAGGTCAATACACCAACGTAACTGAAACTCTCACGTGAGGCCAGAGCTGACAGCAGAGCTCAGAGTTGTTAGCAGGCCAGCTGGTTTGCAGTTCTACGCTAAAATGTGTTGGCAGAGGCAGGGTATCTAGGTCTGCTGCAGGCCAAAGTGTCTGGTTTGCACACAGGCCTCAAATCTAGACACGGATCTCACAGCTAGTGTAATGGACTTCACCACTCACCCACTTAACCCTCTTGTTGAAAGCTGCCTTCCACAAAACCACTCAGTCTCAAAGCTCTCAGGCCTAGTTGAGCTGAAAAAGACACCAACATTCAGGTGATGTGATATTTCTGACTTTCTCTTCCCTGTTTTGGCCGACCAGTGCTCTCCTTTTGGATATTTCAGTTTTAAGTAAAGTTTTCCCTGTTTTGTGGGCCACATATATCACAGAGCATTTTAAAGAGTCTCTGTTTAGCTAAGAGAGACACTAAATATTGACTTCCAAGGAAGTAGAGAAAAACAATAAAATGCCACAGGCAGTAACTCAGGGAATAAACTTCTCATCACACTGGTTTCTCTTCAGGTGGATGTTTTTTTTACCCACTGGCACACACTGAACACAGGTTGCTGCAGAAATGCACCCAATTTAACTTCCTTATGTAGTGCGCACAGTGCAAACACACATGACTCAGAGTCACTAACCCTTCATGGGAGTGTTTTATCACATTGTTCTGTGTGTTTCTGTTAAAAGCACAGTTATACTCTTCTATTTGCGTATATACAGACATGTGAAAGGGGTCAGATCTGATAGCAGTGCACCGCTGCCTTGTACTCCCCTGATACTTCCCTATAAGGCCCACTATCTGTTAGTCCATCTCTCTCTCTCTGGGACACTGAAGGCTTAAAATCCAGGCAGCCCTCTCCTGATCGAACGTTAACCTCTTTAGCTCCAACTCATTCTCCTGCTCCAGTTTGGTGAAATGGACCAAGGGGAGTGGGTGGCAGAACAATGGTGGGTTTCCTTTACCTCCCTTAGCTTTTCTTTAAACTCAGTAGGTCACAGTGGGGATGCATTACATAATTTGTGTGAACAAACTCCCTGAGAAAAGCCCTTCTTGTCCTCAATAGGGCTTTGTCATGCTCACAAGCCATGAAGAACTCATGCCTCTCAGCAGTTCACAATGAATCAAAATTTATGACAGTAATTACATCTTTAATAATAGTTTTGTGTTTTATGTAAAGGTGAGTATGAGCTGTAATTTAAACTGCTGGTAGTATGGACCCAAAACAGAAACACTCTAAGCTTCTATCCAGATCAGACCTGTTTACAGAGTACAGTCATCAAGGCACATCCAAGACAAAGGATTTTGGCTTGACTGTCCCTCCCTCACACGTTCATATTTTGATGGGATTTGGTCGCAGCAGCAGATTTAACAAGCCACACCGCTCGGCCTAAATACAGCACATAAGCTGTTCCTGCCGTGTGATCAGAGTGAGAATTAAAATCACTTTATTTTCCAGGTGCATTAAATTTGGAGAATAGCGTTAATAAACTGTAATTTTGCTTTGGTGACATTTGGTGCAGGGACACGTATTGACAGCTTACATAGCGAGTTTAACTTCAGTAACTCTGGACACAAGCTCTTTGTTTCACTTCTTATGTCTCTCTCTCTTTCAGTGTGTACACACATACACACACACACACACACACACACACTATTCACACCTTTCGTTCACACTTCCAACAGCTTAATTTTCTCCATTTTCGCTTTTTTTTTTTCAATGTATTTCAGTAGTCATTTATGAAGGCTATGTTGTTATTCTGCTATTTTCCACTATGTTATTCTGTGTTGTCCTTTGGATTCTGGTCCTTTTAGATTTTTTTTGAGGTGATATGTTGCCGTGAGCCATTCATTTATTTTTATCTCACCTCTTTCTCACCTTCATTTTCTTCTCTTTGGTGTTTTTATTCTATTTTATTAGTGTTTTTCACCTTACGTCTATGTTTCATTACTGGGGAAACAATTAGGCCTACTTGCACACATGGCACATGACAACAGGACCTTACATACAATGACTGCAAGGGGACATTGTAAGACATGTGACGTGCAGACCCTGTGACATAGGCTGTAATTTAATTGATTTTTACCGACTATAACCAGAGCCTGAGCGGCGTGTCACGTTGGGATCGACTGGAGCTCGTGTCTTACCTCAGAACTGCGAGTCCCCGGCTCAATGAACTATTGTTGTGGATAGCGGCTGGTGAGCCAGTCAATACCTTGTTATGGGACGCCTTCCATGCGGTCACCATGGCAACCTATTATGTGATCAGCACTGATTGGGAAAGTGCAGATTTCTGTTTAAAATGCTTGGATCAACACCCTCTCCGTGCACTTTTGCCCGCGTAACAGCAGCGCATCTGACACTGGGTGCACAGAAATAGAGAAAAAGATGTGAAGACATGAATAGACTTTGCAAAGATGAAATGGGAAATTTTGCACAGTTGTGTCTTCTGTCAGCATCCCCTGAAGAGGATGGCAGGATTCAGTCATCAGTGCCTGTTTATATCTGGCTGCAGTGGGATCTCCACCTTTTCAGTCCGTACATGATCAGGATTTCAGATTTCATATTTGCATGATTTTTTTTCCCTGCTTCCCCCTCACAGGCTCGGATCTCCTTTGTGCGGGTGAAGTACCTGTTCCTGACATGGCTGACCGTGCTGGTGGGCAGCTGGGTGCTGTATGTGCAGTACTCCACCTACACAGAGCTGTGCAGAGGACATGAGTGCAAGAACGCCATTGTGAGTGATTGATCGTCTGTTTCTCTGTTTCTTCTGTTTGTACTCTTATTACATTGATTTTTGTTATGGATTTCTAAGCCGTGTTGACACCCCATTACTCCTCCATATGTGAGCAACACCTAGAGAGCTACGAGATGATAAGGCAATCACAGATAAATGCGGTTACTACCTTGCACAACAAGTTGAACAAACATTTGGACAGCAATAGACTCAAGTAGACCTCAGGCAATTGTGGTTTCAGTCAGCAACTAAAGCGAGTTACAAGAGTAAATACTCCCCCTTGTGTTCTGTTAATAGTATGACACCATGTGAGAGTCTCAAGCAAGTATAATTAGTATTTCCCAATTTTATTTTTAATATCTGAGACTGGAGACTGGGATTTTCAAACTTTTTCATGCCCTGGACCTCCAACTTGACTTTCAAGAGGCCACGGACCCCCATTTGAAATGATTTTGCCCTAGAAATGAAAATACATCTTGGTTTGTATGAAAAAAATTGTTTAGATGGCATACCTGAACTCTGACAAATAGATTCAAAGTGGTGAAATTAAAACATAATAATAATAAAAATAATCACTAATAATTTTTTTGTAATGTAAACATTTCTAGTGAATGAAATTACAATGAAATTCAACTGTTCCTTTTTTCTGAGAACTCCCTCAAGGACCCCACTTTGAAAACCACTGATGTAGTATATTAGAGGAATAAAATGACATAAAAACTAAGCTAGCCCTGTCCTGTCTTTCTCTGTCTCTTTCAGTGTGATAAATACAGGAGGGGAATCATCGATGGCTCTGCCTGCAGCAGTCTGTGTGATAAAGACAGTCTGTACATGGGAAGGTGTTTGTCGACACTCCCTAACAACCAGGTAGGAGACACTTTCACATCATGTAAACCTTCCAGAAATGTATTTAGTTCATCAAAGGGCTTTTATAAAAGACTGTCTCTTATTTCTCTTGGAGGGATCACAGCACCCAGCGTGTCTGAAAGTTAAAGAATTTACCATTACTCTGTGAAGAATCATGCTGCTCAAATTTATACTTTTTATAGCTGAAAATTTTATAACACAGACCTTGTGGCAATCCAAGTGGTTATAATCTCTATTAATATGTAACTTAAAGATGTCATAAAATGGTTATCTTATGCTTAAACTAACAGAATATCAGTTGGGGAGAGAAACAGTTTTATTTGATGGGATAGGTGGAGGGGCAGCATTGTTCAAACATTTGTGGTTTTATTGATCAAAATATTTATTGAGGCCTACTGGTGCAACATGAGGTCACCCTTTAAGAAACGCTGTTTTCCAGGATGTAAAAGTAATGGAAGTTCATTTCATGGGAAAGTGTGTTTAATGTTTGTTTGGCATTCTGCTGTTTGTTTCCCAGGTGTACACAGGAAGCTGGGGAGACCATGACGGGATGATCCGCTGTAAACTGGGGGAGGTTCTGCACTATGAGTTGGGCGAGGAGCCTGAGCCACGGAGAGAAGCCCCCGTCTTCGACAAGCCCACCAGAGGGACATCTGTGGAGAAGTTCAGAGAGATGGTCCTCAATCACTTAAAGGTATGGGGCAGTGGTCAAGGGGTGCTTTAGTCAAGAGAGGTTCATGTACACCAAAAAATTTGTCCTGTGACATCTGTGAGGAATGTGTATTTGTCCTTATTTTGAACACAGACCTGCAGCCTAGGTCTCCTTCAGGATTTCTGCATGGTGACATAACAGGGCATATAAAACAGCTTTCCACAATGTTTATAAAACTGGTTGGAATAGGCAATTTTGGCATCACAAATAAAGTTGAATAAGCTTTAGCATGATTATATGAATCTGAGCGGTAAAAAAAAAAAATAATAAAATCAGCAATATTTGTTAAATAGTCAGCTGTGGGCCAATTCGTCAGATATTTGTCTGTTTCCTTATTCCTGATTCTCCCGTTTTTTTTTTTCCTCTGTCCATCCACCCTCAGTCCAAGCTGGGAGAGCAGGCTAACCTTGCCAGCCTGGTCAGTCAGATCCTCTCTGTCGCCGACGGCAACAAAGATGGACACGTATCCTTGCCAGAAGCCCGCTCTACTTGGGCCCTCCTCCAGATGGATGAGGTATAATTGCAGGACACTGAATCATAAAGTAATCCACAATTCTGATCAGTTTTCTCCATTTTTGCAAATAACACATTCTGTCTTTACACATACACAAACCTAACCGTGCCCTCTGATTTTAGCTCTTACGTTCAGACAGATTCACAGATCTGTGCTCTGTTCTTTCACCTGAGGTGTTGCTGGGCCTGCTGCTCCAGGACCGCGGACACACTCCTCGCCTGCTCGGCTACTGTGGGGACCTGTACATGACGGAGCACGTTCCCTACGGGCCTCTGTACGGTTTGTCCTTGCCCTGGCCGCTGGTGTCCTGGGTGCCCAGCGGGGTGCAGCGCAGCATGGACCAGTGGTTCACCCCGTCCTGGCCGCGCAAAGCCAAGATCTCCATGGGCCTGCTGGAGTTGGTGGAGGACATCTTCCACGGCACCTACGGGAGCTTCCTCATCTGTGACCTCGCCGCCGCACATTTTGGCTACACTGATCGCCACGAGTTGCGACTCACTAATACACGAGCGGTCGTTCCTGAGGACGAGTTCAGACGTGCCATGCGGGCGCTGAAGTGCGAGGCGGATGCCGACTGTGTGTACGGGGTGGACTGCCGGACGTCCTGTGATGTGGCAAAGAAACGGTGCAGAGAGGACCCGATCCAGCCGAACCTGGCGAAGGCCTGCAGCGCACTGAAAGACTACCTTCTGCGTGGGGTGCCGTCAGGGCTGAGCGAGGAGCTGGAGAGGCAGCTGTACGCCTGTATGGCCCTGAAGGGTAACGCGGGACAGATGAACATGGAGCACTCGCTCATCCTCAACAATCTCAAGGCTCTGCTGTGGAGGCAGATCTCACACACCAAGGACTCATGATGAGGGGAGGGAGATCTTAGATGTGTTCATGTTAGTCGGCTGCCTAAGAGGAGGAAAGAATCGTAAAGAAGCATAAAGAGTAGCAAATCTGATGAAGTAGCTTTTATCAGCTGTAACACTTGTGAATGGAAGGAGACAGACTGATGGAGACCCTACCTCCTCTACCCCAATTCTCCTCCCTTCTCTTTAAGTTCGGTCATTCCTCTCCAAAGCATGGGGACTGGTACGTATGTCTTTTACTTTAAAACATTTTAAAATGAACCCAATGATTGCACATTGCAATCAGTCGCACTTACAACCCTCCACGTAATTCTATTATCTTTTATTTTCCACTACATTTTTATATTTAGGGTACTGCTAAAAAAATGACGAGATTTCAATGTCAATCTTGAGAGCTGAGAGACAAAATTCCTATTTTTGACAGAAAGTCATGCTGTTATTTATGAGCTGACATGGCTCAATGAAGTTTATTCCATTTAGGAACATAAGGATGTCAAATTTGAAGTGATTGTAGATGTACAAACCACCAGTTTTCAGAAAAAAATGATTTGCACTGTTTGAAGAAGTTTGACCAAGTGACGCTAAGTTTCAAAGAGGACAATGTGATGGTATTTCTATTTCAGTATTGTGTATGGATCATGTCGTGGGTCAGTGTACTTGACTATGCTGTACGTTTTACATCTTTAACCCCAGTGACATTGACAATGCTGCATCAATGACATGATGAGGAATAATGAATTGCTATGTATATTTCATTTGGTTTGTGAAGGATACCTGTATTTCACACTAGACAGAACATTTGTAATGTGTCACGTTTTTGGTTTTCTTTCGTCATGGTGCCATAAACAAGAGATCATGCTGAATTTTATGAATGTTTACCACTGGTGGTCTAATTGCTCCTCACTGAATTTTACAAGGCCACAAATGATGAATGCTGTTTGAAAAAAAAAATGTCCACTACTCTTTCTCAAGAAGTCCCTGACATAACTGTGACTGCATTGACCGATTCCAGATAACCATGCACACTGAGAGCCCAACTTGTTTAACCACTCAAGGAAGAATGCATTTGATAACAGTCATGACCTGTAAGGCATGTCAGTTTGAGAAAAAAAAAAAAAAAAAAAAACTTTGGTCAGTGCTGCTGTTGAAGTTATATTGTAAAAATGTTTACTTTTTGAAGTTGAAACCAGCATGATTTTGCACAATAAATCACATACCACTTCACTGTAATTTGTACAGTTCATTCAGATCCATCCTGATTCCGCACTACCTTTTTAGGCCACTGTCACTCATCAATCATATAATTTTTAGTCCCCAACCAATATTATCTCATTACCGATTGGTATATATGTTGGGTGATATGGGGGAAAAAATGGGTACATAATGCGGCAAAACACTATCAATTTTATCGAGTAGTTTGTCAAGCAGACTCTCGAAATGCTGATTAAGTTTATCAAGCCTTAACTACACGTTTTACAGCTATTTGATTACAAAGTTAGAGAATTCCTTGCTAAAAATGTTTTTACTAGGGCTGTCAAATTAACACGTAAATTTTGATTATTAGAAAAAAACATTGTTATGGCCACATTGTTGCTTAAGTGATGAGCTTATGTTAAATAATTTTTAAAAACTGTTCAGGCCACATTTCAGGCTCAGTGATAGGCTTACATTCAATGAGGGAAAAAAGACATCTAAAGCCACCTTTTGATGTTTTTGAGTTGAAATATCTATTTGGGGACTCTTCCAAGCAAATATTGATATGTGATTACTTGCGATTAATTCAATTAATTAATCAGCATATCACATAATTAACACGATGACATTTTTTAATCGATTGACAGCCCTAGTTTTTATGTATAACAAAAATCGGCCACTATATCATTTGTCTTTTCCTCACCAATTATCAACCCCAAATATCCAGTATGAGTCTGGCTCTAATAATTTGTCACAATTGCCAAAGGCATGCCATGACTGCTAATACATTACTAAAACTTATAAAAGGACCACTCAAAGCACATCAGGACATTCAGAACAATGACAGAGACAGACAAAAACTTGTGTTTGCAATAAATTTATTATTCTGATGTGGTGTGTCGTGTCTCTGGAGCCGCATGCTGTGGCGACAGCAGAGCTGGGCCACGTCTCTACCCGTCCCCTGCCTCTTGTTCTTGTGCTCGTAAGAAACTGGCCTTTTTCTGGGCGACGCGGTCCTTCCTCTGTGCCAGAGATAACTTGCGGCGATTCCACCTGCCCGGAAAGAGAGAAAACAACTGCTCCATTAACATGCAGCCCACCAGAGGAGGGGAATGGTTATCCGCTCAACACTGGGATCTTCCCAGTAGAGCTATTCATTGCTTTGACATGGACTTGGCAGTGAATAAGGGCAGTTATTTTCCACGGCTATCAATAATCTGATGCAGGACTCTAGTATCACTTGACATTTTCAGGGTCATTTGTCATCTCAGGGCCTTGGGAAACACTTCCTAAAGAAAATGCACCATGCAATTTTCTCTCTCCTATGTGCTTGAACACGTCTGAGGATGATAAAAGCTGGAACCCACCTCTTCTTCTTGACGTCTTTTTTGGGTTTCTTTTCGTGTACGGGATTCCCTCTGATGGCGGCGTGTGCTTTTTTGTACATCTCTTCTACCTGGAAAACACAAAGATGACTTGTTTACGCCAACTCCACACATCAACGCCAAGGCTGCCGATTCGTCGTGCTTCTCTCAGCCCCGTCTTGAAAGAACAGCAGACATCAGCCAATGCAAATGAAGGACCAACTACATTTTGCTCAGTGTCTTCGGTATCATCATCGAGAAGCAGAGAACCAGCAACCACCCTGTGTGCTGAAGTTTCTATACAATGTCAACAGTGGATATAAAACATTTGGTGACACATCCACTGATCATAGTGTAACTGATGAAGTTTTTTTTTCTTTTTCTTTTTACAGCCACAGAGATGATTTTCTGCAGTTGTTAAAATCTCTGAATAAGCTTTTCATGTGTGCAAAGTGCCTTGTCTTACTGTGTCTGGCGTGACTCCGTTCTTGATGAAGCGCGAAAACTGTTTCTTGTAGGCCTCCTCGTCCTCCTCCATCAGGTAAGACATGTAGTCGGACACGTTCATGCCCATGATGTGTTTCCGATGCATCTCTGCGTTGAACTCTTTGCTCTCTGCGTCGTAGCCCGGAAAACGTTTCACACTAGACGAGAAGAGGAAGAGTGGAGACAATGTCAGGCTAAATAAGACATGGCAGAAGCAGCTTTTCCAACAGATTTGTGGTTATGTGTCTTTCTTGATAGCTCTTAAGTCATTTCTGAACACTTCACTCTTAGGCTGGCTTTACAGGGTGCAACTGAAATGCAATAAGTTGCAGGTTGCATAAATGGTGCAACTGAAATGCAACTTGGAGTTCCAGGCAAGCCATCCATTGAAAATCCTAAATTCAGTTTGCATCACCATTTGGAATGTTCAAATGGGTCTGTTGGCATGGCAACAGTGAAGTTTAATTTGCAGCCTGCAACTAATTGCATGGAACTTGCATTGTGTGAAGCCAGCCTTAAAAGACTGAGGCCCTGCCTTCTGCTATTCTTCCTATTGGTTTTAGAGGAATCATGCTCACCCTACTATTGAATTCATTGTTTAATACCTAAAATGTGAATGTAAAATGTTTCTTGTGACAGGAGACTGTGGCAGATATGAGATGCAGAGTCAGCAGATCAAAGGATTAATGTGTGCAATAGAGGAAGTGCTACTAATGTCACTGTTTCAGACTGTGGGAAGCCCTTGTGATATTGTGGTGGGCTGTCAAATATAGGTATGCATGGGAAACAGATTTGGTCTCAAATATGTTGCCAACTGCATCAACGGTAACTCAAATCACACTGTAAAACCGTCCCGGATGTACAATATGCTTTGGTTTGTCTTGCTTCTCTCAGCCCCGTCTTGAAAGAACAGCAGACATCAGCCAATGCAAATGAAGGACCAACTACATTTTGCTCAGTGTCTTCGGTATCATCATCGAGAAGCAGAGAACCAGCAAATTGCTGGGGACAAGTTAGTGGCCGAACTTCCAATTGGGATAAATTAAGACAAAAGTATTTTTTTTGTTTTGTTTTTTTCCATGTTCCAGAACCTTGAACTGACTTTCATTAAACTGTGAACCCCCATATTTTAAGAGATTCTGCCCTCGGGACCCTAATATTAAAAGATATTACACTGTTTAATGTCCTACTTGAATATTAAAAAATAGATTTAAAGTGGTGAAGTTAAAAAATATTAAAATAATCATTCACATTTTTTTTATCCTTACTGTTTCTTATTGTAGCAATTTCTAGTGCATTACGAGACAAAAATAAGTCTGGGGAAAAATATTAATGAATATACAGCTTTACATAGTGTTGTATTTGTGAGATAAAACAATTTGAACAATTAAATTTTTCTTCCAATTATTCCAATATATGATCTGAATTCCAATATATGGTCTGAATTTGATTTATGAACTTTGATTTCTCACCTCACACCTTCAAAAAGACTTCATGACTGATTAAATGTAGTGCATGAAGGAAATTGTGAAAAATACCACAGAACAGCTCACAAGGGCTGCAGTGCACGTATTCCAAAACATTCAACATGTAACGAATTCAGACAGAGTCCTACAGACCTGTGAGGGATGGCGAGCCCCCCATCAACCGCCCCCTTCAGCACGCCAAACACTTTGTTGCCTGTGGTGGTTCTGGCCAGGCCTGCGTCCAGGTAACAGGTGAAGGCGCCCGGCTGCCCGTCCACGCTCTCCACGTTGAACTCATCGCCCGTCACCTCCACCTGGCCCTCGTACACCTGGTCCAGGCCAAACTTATTCAGCAGCTACGAGAGAAGAGGAGGGCAAACAAAACAAGAGAAAAGTTACACCATTATATTCATATAGATAGAAAAAAGAGAAAAATTACACCACGGTATTTGATGTTACAGCAGGACATATCACACAGTTCCTCTAATTTAAAATAAGTATTTTGTTGGGTGTTTTCTACTTGAGGGACACAGGCCGATGTTGCACTCTTATTCTAATGCATTTATGTGTAAATCCTTGAAATGCAAAGTATCTGTTTACAAAGTTTTTAAATAAAGGAAGTGTGTGCTAAATGAGATTTCTGTTTTTGCCGTGGCACTGAATAAGGTAATAAAATTCGCAGAATTTCGCTGATCCGGTAACGTGACGTCCCTTTTTACTGGTTGGTATACACAAAGTAATACACTGCACAATGCTCAAAATTGACATCAGCACAAAAATCACTATAACAGGCGTGTAGCAGCTGGGAGGTCAAAAGCATACAAGTGCTGACGTGTGCAGCTTTCTTTAGTGTGTGAATGTGTGTGTGCGTGTGTGTTCTCTTACCCTGCGAGCCAGTAGCAACCCAGTACAGTAGGCTGCAGCGTAGTTTGTTAGGCCTACAGTGATGCCATATTTGGGCAGCTCGTGGGAGTAGGCTGCAGACACTATGTGGTCTCCCTCGATCTTTGCATAGGCAATCTGGAAAAGACGGGCAGGAGGAGGATGAAGGTCAAGCCTGGCCTTCTTTAAAACTTGTAATGAGACCCACATGACTGTCTCTGCACCAGGCAGGCACTGACCTGGCAGCAGATGTCCCTGTTGGAGAACCTGACGATCAGTCTGTACTTAGGGGTGTTGTACTTGTTCTTGTCTTGCACGACCAGGCGTTTGCGGGCAAAAAAGTCAGTTTTCCCCTCTGTCAAGCAAACAAACAAAACATATTGCTTTTTCCTGCAGACCACTCCCAGTCGCCTGTGATTTTCATGCAGTGCTGCAGTCCAAAATGAGCCTGACATAATATTCCATGCTTAATATTAAAGATATTTAGCTGGTGAATAGTAACAGGTGTCATTTTACCTCTCCTCCTCCTGAATTTGACCTGGTACCTCTTGAAGTAGGCCTTGTTCTTCACCACTTTGATGAATCCCTGTGGAGAGCAGCACAAGTTTAAGATGTTTTCTGCAGGTTTGGCACCCACACAACGTTGTAAGACCTGTCATGACACTGATGTCTGTCTGAAAACTTGCTGACAGCAGTATGTACATCTGCTGAGAGTTGGACAGTCAATAAATACCGGGCATGAATCAGTATTTATCTGATTCATGCCCGGTATCTGACCTGCAGGGCAGGTCAGATGTGGTTTCGTCAGCCATAGCGCCACGCTGGAGCTTAACAGCTCACCCAGCCGGCAAAAAGGAAATTCAGCAAACATCCAACATCATCTGACCCTCAAACCGCCATAAGCACTCTTGTACAGTCGGAACATATAAGTACACATACAGTCTGTTTGTATTTGTATCATATTTAGAGAATAAACTGACCATTTTGGAGTGATCTTTCCCTCTTCTTCCTCTTGGATCACAAGCTATCTATGCGGAAGCCTGACACTGCAAAATTTGTTTGTCAGCCTCCTCTGTCATGTCGGTCTCTGTCCCGTCAGCAGCGCCCCCTACTGCACCGGAGGACACAGTCACTGAAACCAACAGGGGGCAGCAGTG